>CM076569.1:151600190-151844013 GCA_034641835.2 Pinus albicaulis
CAATGGTCTTTCAAAATAGGATATAGTGGAGAAATATTTGGACAACTTGAACAACTGCTAAGGCAATCTTTTCTACATATGAATACTTCACTTCCATATCATTGAGATTACGACTCAAATAATAGATTGGATGTTCTATCCCATTTTCTACTTGGACCAACACCATAGCAATGGTCGTATCAACTGCGGTGATATATAAGAAATAATCACTCCGATAATTGGGGGGACACATTAATGACGCCCAGACAAGAGTATCCTTGACAACATCAAAAGAAGCTTACACAACTTGGTCCTAATGGAAGGGAACCCCCTTTTTCAAGAGCCGAGTAAATCCTTTAGCCATTTCAGCGTAGTTGGGTATGAACCTCCTTAGGAAGTTATTCTTTCCTTGAAGTTTCTGTATCTAAAGTAAATTTGATGGTGCAGGCAAATCAAGAATGGCTTGGACCTTCAATGGGTCGATTCAAATTCATTCCTTTGAGACGAAAAATCCAAGCAAATGACCAAAACCAACACAAAACACACATTTATGTGGATTGAGGCGTATTTTGTAGTGTCAGCAGTGTAAAAATATGGCTCTCAAATGCATCGGGTGATCAGTCCGATTTCGTGAATGCGCGGGTAAATCATATAGATAGCGTTGAAAAATGTGCTTGATGTCATTGAAATCATAATCCATTGCTCTATGAAAAGTGGCCCCAGCGTTATTTAAACCAAAATGTAGTTTCTGATAAGTGAATGTGCCCTAGGGATAGAAGAATGTTGTCTTATATTGATCCTCTGGGCAGATATTGATTTGATTGTAGTCGGAAAATCCATCCATGAATGAAAATATTTCGCATCCAACACAATCGTCAATAATCTGGTCGATAAAGGGAGTAGGATAGTTGTCTTTTGGACAAGCAGGATTGAAATCCCGATAATCGGCACACACTCTGATGGTTCCTTGTTTTTTCATGACAGGAACGATGTTGGAATCCCACTAAGTTAGCGGAACAGGGTAAATGAAACCAGCACGAAAAAGTTTTTCAACTTCTACTTTAATGGCAACTGCCTTCTTCGGATGAACTGAATGAAGGTGTTGATGTACGAACTTCACATCAGGGTACATATTAATAGTGTGTTCAACGATACTAGTATATATGCCTAGAATTTCCTTGTAAGACCAAGAAAATACGTCACGAAATTCACGAAAGAGAGAGCGATATGTCTCAAGTTTTGATGGAGAGAAAGATACGCCGACATGATTATTTTCTACAACGCCAGGTTTGGTCGAAATATCAATAGAAATAATTTCTTCAATATTTGACAAATTTCGCTTGGAATTGATTGCATTAATAGGAAAAGAATTCGAAAATAAATTTTTGATTAATGGGTGATATAGTTCACTAAGATTATTTTCTTCATAATCAGGAATATGGGAACGATGATGATAATCTTCCCATGGTTCTCCTTCTGACATCATTGTTTCCAAAATATTCTCATCTGTCAAGAAATTTGAGGAAAAAGGATCAGATGGAGTACCAAAATCTAAGGAACCATCAACCCAAAAAATCGGCGACGATGATTTCGGATTCATTGCCCAAGCCAAATGTATTGATTGCTATGCCAGCTCAATAGGGATGGGCGATAGAAACTCATCCAACATATCAATTTCAGAATCACCCGTACTCTTCCTTAAGCCAGATAGAGTGGAAGAGATCATGTATCAGGTCTCTATGCTTGCAATTTCTGTCGATGTCGCAGGCAGTGGTAATGCAAAGGTTCCCATGAGAGTGGAATCCTTTAAGATTCCTACACCAATGTTCTGAAGTGCGAGTTGGGGCGCATGAATAAATGGAACGCTTCCAGTTACTTGTGAAGCGGAGGAAAAGAAGGATAGTTGATTAATGACTATGATAACACCTTTATGTAGAAAGGCTATCATTCTAAAATATGTAGAAACAATTGCAGTCATAGCATATACCTATGGCCTTCCCAGTAAAATATTATAGTAAAGGGGTCCATCAATGACCTTAATGTCAACATTCACTATTTTCCTCCTAGTTCAACATGCAGGTTATTAATAATACCACAAGGCTTATATGTACGCCCATCAAAAGCCTTCAACTTCGTTGATGATTGAGATAAGCGCGTCGAGCCAAGTGACTTCCAACAGTTTAGAGACATAATGCACGTAGATGCTCCCTCATCAATAATAGTACGATGAACAAGGTGATTGAGAACATTTACTTGTATGGATAATGCCAATTCTGCTGGTAATTGCGACACATAGCCCGTATGATTAAAGACTACGAGATTAGAATCAGTCGGATCAATTCCACCAATAGCAGAAAATAAAGCTTCTTTTTGGGAGGGAAAATTTTGTAATACCTCAAGAGATGACATAGTTGAAGGGGATTGAGCCAAATATTCAACTATATTATAATTTTGAGCAGCTCTTGCTCGAGGATTATATTTCGATTTATGAACAACTCCCTTTGGTGGCTTAATAGTCAATTCAGGAATAACAGTAGGTGGTACAGATTCCGTAGACGGATTCGTGGTAGAGGTAGTAGGTTGATCAATAGCCTGACTACCATAGTCTTTATTATGCATTGACACCGAAATATCTTTTGATGGCTTTGTGACAGATAACATAAGCACTTGGGAACTAGAAGCTAGATCCATAGCAACCAAATTTGTGTTCGAATTTGGAAACAGATCTGTCAACACAGCTGATGCATGTGAAGTCTTAACCATTTTTGAGACTTCACCACGGTGAGGAAAATCCCAAAAAAGGTGTTCCTCATTACAGATTATGCATGGATAATGAGGTTTCCTATTTCCAGACGATTGATCAAATGATCTTTCCTGCAGGTTAGAAGTTTTATTTTTCTTTGATTTCCCTTTTTTCTTACTTCTGGGATTCTTGTCACTTTTTCCTTTGTCAAATGAAACAACATTGATTTCAGAAGAAGGCGCAGGATCAGATGTAGTAGTATGATGTGTGCTTGCAATACCAATCATATTGTCCTTGGCATGAGAGTCGTTTGATGAAGGAGGAACAATAAAATTAGATCGCGGTGCGTTAGGAATTTTTTTCGTAGAGCGTGCGAGATCGACTATAAATCAAGTATAAATATTAAGCACGAGCAATGACCTACTCTTCAGTGACGACGCCACCCTTAGCTACATCCTTAGTTATATATGGTAACTGGGATTTAATGAACCACTCAGCAAGGAGCTGATCAGGAAAAAATGTCTTAACCATTCTATGATGACGATGCCACTCATGAATATGATCAGAAATGTGAGTAGCATTAGTCTATTTAAAATTAGTCAAGAGTTCCATTCTAGTTTCATATCGTATGGGTAATTGTAAGTGAGTAAAAAAGACGGTAGCTAGGGAAGTGAAATTGTCAAAGGAATCTCTAGGTAACTCATGGTAGAAAATTATATATTACAGAGCAATTCAACACATAAAATATGTGGAAAACACAAGCACACAAAACAAATAAAACTAGAGAGACACAGATATACGTGGTTCACCTAGTTTGGGCTACGTCCACCCCGAACAACCAATCCTTCCTTTCTATTATCCAGCAAAATGAAGAGACACAACCTACAATATATCCGCTGTAATATCCTTTGTTCTGTCTCACAGTCTCCCTATCTATTTCTCGCTCTGAGAATACACATACAATCCATAGCCACAATACTATACCCTCATACAAAGCGAGGGGTTTCCTTCTAGGGAAAAAAACCTTAAACTAAACATAACTTCTACTGTCAGATCATCTACCTAATGAATGACCCATATTGATTAGAAATTACTATACTTTTACAAGGCAATTTTACATTTGTTTTTAGCTTCAGGGGCGTTGCTCCCGAAACCCCCTGTCAGGGGGGGCTCCATAAAGTCGCAGCCGCCCCCCCTGGACCCCTAGGCAGCATTTAATTACAGGCGGTGTTGCCACTCCATTAAGGTACAGGGGTCCAACACTGTGATACAAAATAAACAAGATAATCAGGCTCCACACCTAACAATCTCCCACTTGGAGACTGATTGTAGCAACTCCACTGCTGCTTCATTTTATAGACAATGACTCCACTTTGGACCTTGTTGTTTCTCATCTTCATTATCATAATTGAAGCCCAATTTAAACTGATCATATTCTCAGTTTCTCTCTGGTTACAAATTTTGTTAGCATATCTACAGGATTCTGGCCAGTGTGTATCTTTTCCAGCTTCAACTGTCCATCTTCCAACACTCACCGTATGAAACGGTACTTTAGCTGTATGTGTTTTGTCGTGGAATGAAATGCTTAGTTCTTTGCAATATGAATGGCACTTTGGTGATCACATATCATGCTTCTTACCCAATTCATCCATAAACCTTTGTAACCAAATCATTTCTTTACTAGCCTCTGTAGTAGCAACATACTCTGCTTCTGTTGTTGAAAGTGCAACAACAGTTTGGATTTTTGAAACCCAACTGACAATTGTTCCACCTATAGTAAATACATACCCTGTAGTGCTCCTCATGTTATCTCTGTCACCTGCCATATCTGCATCAACATATCCCTATAGAGTAATGTTTGAACCACCAAAGCATAATGCTTGATTTGTGGTACCTCTCAAATATCTGAGAATCCATTTCACTGCCATCCAATATTCTTTCCCTGGATTTTTCATGTACCTGCTTACAACTCCCACTGCATGTGCAATATCAGGCCTTGTGCAGACCATTGCATACATTAAGCTTCCAACTACTGATGCATATAGAACTTTAGACATATAATCCATTTCTTCTTGGGTCTTGGGGCACATATACTTACTAATTTTGAAATGGCTAGCAAAAGGTTTACTAACTGGTTTTGCATTCTGCATATTAAATATTTTCAACACCGTTTGTATGTACTCATTCTGAGACAATGTTAATTTGTGATTTTTCCTGTCTCTAGTTATTCTCATACCAAGGATTTGTTTTGCAGCTCCCAAATCCTTCATTGCAAATGAATTTTCCAATTTTCTTTTGAGCACATTTATTTCATGCATGTTAGACCCTGCAACAAGTATGTCATCTACATACAATAACAATATAATATAGCTGCCATCATTTTGATTTTTCAGATAAACACAATGATCATAGTGACATCTAGTATAACCTTGTTCAGACATAAACTTGTCAAATTTTAGATACCACTGACTTGGAGCCTGTTTTAAGCCGTACAAGCTCTTATTTAACCTATGCACTAATTTTTCTTTCCCTTTGACCTCATATCCTTCTGGTTGTTGCATATAGAACTCTTCCTGCAAATCTCTATGGAGAAATGTTGTCTTTACATCTAATTGTTCAAGATGCAAATATTCCGCTGCTACAAGACTTAAAATAGTTCTGATTGAAGTCATCTTAACAATAGGAGAAAATATTTCATAAAAATCAATACCTTTCTTCTATGCAAACCCCTTCACCACAAGTCTAGCTTTGTACCTCTATTTTCCTCCATCTTCTTCCTTTAGTTTGTAAACCCATATATTCTGCAATGGTGTTTTACCTGCAGGTAACCTGACTAAGTCCCAAGTCTGGTTATGTATTAAGGAGTCCATATATTCTTCCATGGCTAGCTCCCACTTCTTCCTGGTTTCAACCTGCATTGCTTCTTCATAACATTTGGGTTCACAAGAATCAATCAACAATAAATAATATAATGAAGGAGAGTATCATTCAAGGGGTCTACTTATCCTGGTAGATCTTCTAACACCAATTTCAGGTGTTTGAGGTGCCTGTTGTTGTTGTGGTGGTTGTTGTTGTTGATTATTATTATTTTCAGGCACCTTTATTTTTTCAGTGATCTCATCAATAACTGTGTATTCCTTGTTTTCTTTTTCCTGTTTCTTTTCCTAAAATTGATTCTTATACAATACCTTTTCATTGAATATTACATCTCTACTCCTAATGATTTTGTGATTTTCATAATCATATAAGCGATAACCAAAATCATTAACACCATATCCAATAAAGGTACATTTATTTGATTTTGCCTCAAGCTTTGTTCTATTTTCTTTATTAATATGGACAAAGGCCTCACAACCAAAAGGCTTTAAAAAAGAGTAGTTTATCTTTATACTTGTACATGCTTCCTCTGGAATACCACCATCCAAGGACCTTGAAGGCCTTATATTTATTAGATAAATAGCAGTATCTACAACATCTACCCAAAATTGTAAAGGCAATCCTGCATGCAATCTCATGCACCTTGCATGCTCCATGATTGTTCTGTTTATCCTTTCTGACACACCATTTTCTTGTGGTGTTCTTGGAACTATCTTCTCTCTGCGAATTCCATGCTCTGAACAGTACCTATCAAACTCTTTGCTGTAATATTCACCTCCATTGTTTGATCTGAGACACTTCAACTTCTTTCCTGTCTCAATCTCAACCAAAACTTTCCATTTCTTGAAAGTATCAAATACATCATATTTATATGAATACAATAAATCAAAGTTTTTCTAGTTTCATCATCAATAAAAATAACATAATAATGAGAGCCCCTGAGAGATGATACCTGAGTAGGTCTGCATGCATTTGTATGCACAAGCTCTAATTTTTTTCTCTTCTTTTCTTTCCCAACTCTGAGAAATCTGACTCTCTTCTGTTTTCCATAAATGCAATTCTCACAGAAATCCAAATCGATATTCTTCAAACCCGGTAATATATTTATTGAGTGAAGAATCTTCATCCCCTTCTCACTCATGTGTCCGAGCCTATGATGCCATAATGTTGCATCTTCTCCTTTGGTAGTTAAAGCATTAACAAAGTTAGAAATACCATTGCATAAATACAATGTACCAACCTTTTTGCCTTTTGCTATTACCAGGGCTCCTTTGGTGACCTTCCAAGTTTTATCTGTGAAAGTTGTCACACAACCTTCACCGCCTAACTACCCTATTTAAATCAGATTTTTCTTCAGATCTGGAACATGCCTTACCTCTTTTATTAGCCATTGGTTTCGATTATGTTGTTTTACAAGAACCTTACCCATTCCAACAATTTTACAGGGTTTATCATCAGCCAAACGGACTTGTCCAAAATCTCCTTGAACATAGTCATGAAAATATTTCTTATCAGGTGTGGCATGGAATGAGGCCCCTGAATCTACCACCCAGGAATCAGTAAAATTTTTGAAATAAAGAATCAAAGAATCTTGTAACACATAACCTGTAACATTTTCTTCATGATTGTTTTCTTGTTGTGCGTCTCCTTCTTTTCCCTTTCAATATCTACAATATTTCTTCAGGTGTCCTTTCTTTCTACATTTCCAGCACACTATCCCCGATCTGGACTTGGATCTTCCTTTCCTTGATTTACTATGATATCTCGGGCTCTTTCCTCTTTCTTCTTTTCTCCCCTCAGACTCTGCACTCAAAGCATTACTCGATGTCTCACCGGAGCTTTTCTGTCACATTTCCTCGCTAAGGATAGCACCGAAAACATCATCAAAATTTAAAGTACTAGATCCAGAGATAGAGTTACTAGTGGCCATAACTAAACCATTCCAAATTTCTAGTAATGAGCACAAAAATAACAGAGCTCTAATTTCATCATCAAAGTTTACCCCTAGAGAACTTAACTGAATGGTAACTATATTAAAATCATTTAAATGGTCTGCAACAGATCCACCTTTCGACATCTTCATATTAAATAAACGTTTCATAATAAATACCTTGTTTGAGGCCGAGGGTTTTTCATATAGTATCTCCAATGCCTTAATCAAACCCTCTATTGTTGTTTCCTTCAAAATATTGAAGGCTATCGATGCCGCGAGGCACAACCATACTGTTCCGAGTGCCTTTCTATCGAGAATCTCTCATTATGCACCTATCATAGTCGTCGGCTTCTTTGTTTTTTTGCTCAATGGTAGGTACAGATATTTCTAATACAGATAATATTCCATCTGCATCTTCCATAGCGGGAAGTTTTTGCCGTTAAATTTCTTGACCCTAAACTTACCATCTTCTGCCATTGCTCCCACTCAAATCAGGAACCCTTCTTTCCTGGGAGTTTATCAGCCAAATAAACCTTCGGCTCTGATACCAGTTTTTAGAAAATTATATATTACAGAGCAATGCAACACATAAAATATGCAGAAAACACAAGCACACAAAACACATAAAACCAGAGAGACACAAATATACATGGTTCATCCATTTTGGGCTACGTCCACCCCGAACAACCAATCCTTCCTTTCTATTATCTAGAAAAATGAAGAGACACAACCTACAAAAAATCTGTTGTAATATCCTCTGTTCTCTCTCGTAGTATCTTTCTATTCAATTTAGTGTTCCTAAATTGATATCATGAATTGTCAACCAGGGCTAGTAAACTGTTGAAGTGAAGTGCACCATATGTGCCTAAGTATCCTCTTCCTAATTCATTGTGTTTAGTGCTTTTCCAATGTTTTTGGTTTTATGTTTTTATGCTAAGGGGAAAAAGTAAATTAATAGAAAAGAAAAATTACTGAATGCACTAAAACAGAATAAAATCTACTCTAAACTAGGAATGATAACAAGAACAGAGAATGCTAATCCACAGATTGTAAAGCTACTAAGGGAGTAGCTCATAACATTAAACTAAGTCTAATTTTTTTCATTAGAGGTATATTGGAACAAAATGAGAAAAGGATTAGTTCTAATGTAATGAGGTTTTCTTAGAAAACAACAACCTAAAACATCACAGAGAAATATTATTCATTGTTAGAGATCTGTTGGAACAACTTGAGAAAAAGATCATATGTAACATAGTAAGGAACCCTATGCTAAAATAACTTATCACCCTAGAATTAGTTCATTCTGAAACTCACAATATTACTGTTAAGTCTTACTCGGAAATTAGAGATTTCTTGGAACAAATTTGAGGAAAAGACTGTTTGTAAAATCATGAGAATCTCTTACCTAATTGTAGAACAGAAAATATCAATAACTCAAAATAATATAACTAATTCTCGTTCATATAATAGTGATGAGTTAGAAAAATTTGAGAACAAGAGTAGCTTTTAAATAATGAGGATATTCTAAATCTAACTAACAAGATGGAAATGTAATTAACAGAACTAAAATGCAATTAACCCAAAGTACTACAGCTTGATCTCATTCACGTATTAGAGATATATTGGAGCAGCTTATGAGAACAATATTGACTGTAATATTATGAGATTCTTCAACGTAAGTAAATGACATAAAACATGATGCAAGAGGATAAACTTAGAAAACTGCCTAAGTTAAGAACAAAACTGAATTAAAGGTTACTTATCTAGAAAGTATGCAAAAGCCTCTTCAGATAGCAGGGGCACTCTACTATCAGATTGGCACACGAATCTTTAACTCCTTAAATTTTCCTTCAGATCATGCATCAAAGTTATACTCATTTAATTAAAAGAAATGCTCAGAAACAGAGTGTCACAGTTTTTGAAAACTAAAAACATCAACTCCTTTTTCTTGGTTCACCAAGTTATTTTTATAAGCAACCACATAATTGCTATTGAGTAAAAATAGGCATAGGTGTCTTTTATAATCAAAATCAAAATAAAACTCCTATTAAGGACTCATGTTTTTCTGAAGGTAATCCAAGATTCCTTATCCTTATATTGGTCTGCTTCTTGATTTTTAGCTTTGTCCATGTACATAACCACTTCTAGATTTTTACTCAGTCCTCGTGGATTGACAAGGAATGATGCATGAGTGTTTTGGAGTCTAACCATATATTTCTTTCCCTCATATGACACCTGTAACCTATTTGAACACCAATATGGCTACGGAACATATGACTAGCTAAAGAATGACTGCATTCTGTAGCTAATTCTGCTCAGAAATCACTAAGACAACAAAACTACAAAATTATAATAAGTTAGTAATTGCATGTATTCTTAAAGTGATTTTAATAATTCGTATTGATCTTTTAGGCCTATAAATGATAAAGGATTAATGTAATGAAGTGAAGTTTGGTGAAAAGAAAAGACATTTTTAGGGTTCAACATACCCCCACTGCAAAACTTTTGCATGTCCCCATGCAATCAATCCATGTATTCTGAAACTTTAGCAAGGAGATCTAGCTTCCTTTTTCTGCTTTGCTTGGTGTTCAATGGAATTCTAGGCTTCCTCATAAACAATTTGAACCTTAGATTTATAAGTTCTCTGTTCAATTTCTTGTTTTTCTTCTTTAGCTTCCCACTAGCCTTATATAATTTTTTCATTTGCAGAGATAGAGTTGTGTTCATGCCACTTTTCAGTTTGACTTGTTCCCTTAAAATTTCATTTTCATTTTTTATATGCCTATTCAGTACCTCCAATTCATATTTGTCTCTTTTCAGGACTTCAATTGGAGGTTCTGGTGGACTAGGAGTTCTTTCTCTGTTTTCTGCGGCTCTTTTTTCTAATGATTCAACATAATTATAGATCTGTTGTTGGACTGGATCTACATCCGGAGTTCCTCTATCAGAATATTCTTCATACTGGTACTCAGGAGATCTATCAATTGGTGTCTCTCCATCTTCAATATCTATGATTCCTGTTTGTTTAACTCCTGTCTTTTTCATTATGCCTTTAAGCCTATGACTTCTTCTCAATTTAGATGGTCCCTCATTTTTCTCTTTAATATCATTTCTTGTTACTTTTTCCTTTTTGTGTTGTTTCTTGACTTTTGACCAATTTTTCAGAGATTATTTCCTCACTGTTTTCTTGTGTTGATATGTCAGTTTTTCGTTCAACAACTTTTCCCCTCTTGCTTCTCCTTATAGGTTTTTCTTCAGACAAAGTTTCTTTAGGTTCTTCAAAATGATTTCTCAAGAGGAATTGATCCCAACTATCTCCTCACTTCTTCAAATGATACTCAATTAAAATTTTAACTAAGCCATGATGATACAAGGTGGTTTCTAAGAACTGAACCCTTTTCTGTACATTAGAAGCCATCCTTTTTAAACTATTGAGCAAGAAAAAGGGTAGATTTATCTCTTCATCTATAAAATTCATCATGAGTCTAATGTGATAAACATATAAAGTGTCAAATCTCCCCTCACAGGTTATGAAATTTTGTAGAATTAGCAACATATTTCTCCATTTATTTTTCAAGGCTGAACTAGGAATGCCTTTCTTAAATACTAAAATGTCCATACCTGGTGTTTTAAACATCTGTCTCCAGGCTTCATTATGAAATTCTTTGTTTTTAAAACAACGCTCACCTTGCCTCGGCAACTCTGTTGCTTCTGCTATGAAGGACTCCGTGATGATGAGCTTGATATCACCAATTTCGACCTCTGACCCGTTGAATGATCGGTCAAATGACTTGGTGACCTCCTTGTGAAATCCATTGAACTTCTCCATAAACTTTAGCCATCCAACCTGCTGTAACATCTCTTTAATATGAGGATAACCTTCTAGATATTTAGTTCCAATTGGCTCTGACCTTACAATCAATCCCATTGCTTCCTTTCCTCAGTTTCAATTCACTGCTCTGTTTCTGCTCTCCTGTTTGAGGAAGAAAATGGCTATAGAGGGTTGTCTTACTCTAAAAATGGCTTCTCTTTTTCTGTAGATAGGAATTGGCTACAAAATAAAATGGCATTGAGTGGATATGAGATGAGTGAAATACAGTAAGGGTAAATCATAAGAATGATTGAGTTTAAGAGTTTGTCATGGAGTAAAAGACCGCGAGGAAATCACATGAAAATTTTCAAAATCATCAATGAATGTTTCGGTCTAATGACGTGACCTAATAGGTCACTTCAAGTATTGACCGTTAACTTCTAATTAATGATGATTTGATGTGGAGTGGAATGGAAGGGATTTGTTCAAGGGTTTTATGATAGGCTTGATCAATTTGAATAAAAAAATAACTTTATAAAACATACATATGACTTAACCATATTATATCTTTCATAATTTTCTATCAAAATAATTTCACACACAGTTTTACCTTAGCCCCCCCCGCCCTTTTTTTTTTGCTGCTTTGATATGCTTTATCTTTCCTCTAAAAATTACTGATCTTTTAGAATCGAAAATCCTTTTGATTTTTCTTGTTGAAGTAGGTTTCCAAGATCAATTGGCTACAAAACAAGTGGTTGCTAAATATTAGGCTGCGGAAAAGATGGCTGCAAAATATCTGGCTATAGAATGTACCTGTAAAAGCTTTGAGACATGGAATGAAATGAATTGAAATATGGATGGAATGAAGTATGAAGTGAAGTGAAATGGATCATGAAATATAGTGGAATGAAGTATGAATGAAGTGGAATATGATGGAATGAAATGGATCATAAATGTGGAGTGGAATAAAATATGAAAAGTAAGCCTCCAACTTATGATTTTGTAATACTTGATTGCAGAAAAAGAACAATTTTGAAAATATGAAATGAAATGAGATGGATCATGAAATGGAGTGGAATGAAGTATGAATGAAGTGAAATATGATGGAATGAGATGAATCATAAATTTGGAATGGAATGAAATATGAAAAGTGAGTCTGCAACTTATGATTTTATGATACTTGATTGCAGAAAAAGAACAATTTTGAAAATCTAAGGTGTCAGAAAAAAATTCTGATTTTCACCTTATCTTTTCTATATAAACACGCTAATCAATGATTAGTTTTCATGTTTATACTTTCTTCCTTCTTTTTTTTTAGTAGCATCTGATTACAGAAAATAAAATTAAGTTAATGAAGAAGAAGGATTCTTCTTCGTTAACTTCACATCACTGTTCTCTTGGAATTTCTTGACAAATTCTTCTCTTGAAAGTGGATTATGATACAATTTCAATCTATGACCATTTACAAGAAAAGTCACCTTATCTTCATCTATTGTCCTAATTTTTATTGCTCCATTGTCAAATATTTTCACAATTTCATATGGCCCAAGCCAATGAGTTTGGAATTTACCTTGGAAATCTTTGAACTTTGAATCAAATAAGAGAGCCCAGTAACCTTCTTTAAATTTCTTTTCCTTAATGTACTTATCATGCCATCTAGTCCTTTTTTGCTGGACTATACTTGTTTTCTGGACTGCATCTTGTCTAATTTCATCCAATTCATTAATCTGTTCCAATCTGTGCTTTTGTGCCTCTGTTAGATTAAGTCCTAGTTGAACTGCCATTTTAAAAGTTTGAATCTAAAATTCTATGGGAAACAAGACTTGTTTTCCATAAAAAAGTTCATAAGGGGTATGACCTGTTGTGTTTCTCCATGTAGTCATGTAGGCCCACAAGGCTTCAGGAAGTCTGTCTACCCAATCTCTTCTATGTAAATGAACAGTCTTCATTAGGATCCCTTTAATGACTTTATTGGTAGATTCCACTTGGCCATTTTCTTGTGGATGATAGGGAGTGGATTTTTTGTGTCTGATTTTTTACTTCTCTACCATTTGTTCCACCAAATTTGAAGTGAATTGAGCTCCTTGATCTGTAAAAATTTCTCTTGGGACACCAAAACGAGTAAAAATATCCTCAAAAAGAAAATTAACTACAGATGCTTTAGTAGCAGAAAGTAATGGCTTGGCCTCTACCCATTTGGTAACATAATAAATGCAAACTAATATATATTTCTTTTGTCTTGATGGAGGACAAATAGGTCCTATAAAATCTAAATCCCATTTCTCAAAAGGTTCAATATGTACCTGAGGCTGCAATGGCATCTCACCTGAAGGAGAAGGTTTCCCTACCCTTTGGCAGCTTTCACACCTTTTGACATACTCTTTATCATCTTTAAAGAGGGATGGCCAATAATATCCTAAATGAATGATCTTATAAGTTGTCCTTTTATCAGCAAAGTGTCCACCACAAGGTTCATCATGACATGCCTTAAGAATCTCAGGCATCTCGTCTTCTCGAACACATCTCCTAATAATAACATCTGGACCTCTTTTGTATAACACATTAGCAACACATGAATATTTTGCATTGTCATAAATAATCTTTCTTTTATCGCTTGCATTCATAATTGAAGGAAATTTCCCTAAAACTAGATAATTGGCAATGTCAGCAAACCAAGGAGTTTGAGTAGAATTTGAAAAAAGATATTCATTAGGGAATTGATCTTCAACTGGAGTATTGTCTTTGATGTTTTTGAGTCTAGATAGGAAATCAGCTACTGTATTTTGTTTTCCATGCCTATCTAGAATGGTGATGTTAAATTCCTGTAAAATCAATAACCATCTTATGACTCTGCCATTAGTAATTGATTTGTTCATTAGATATTTAATTGCAGAGTGATCTGTGTGAACAAAAGTTTCATCGCTTATTATATAATGTCTGAATTTATTTATGGCATCAACAATAGATAAGAACTCTTTTTCAGTTACAATATAATTCTACTCCGAACGGGTCAAATTTTTACTTGTATAGTAGATGGCAAAAGAAATCAAGTCTTTTTGTCCCAATACAGCTCCTAAAGTTGTATTTGAGGCATCTGTTGAGATATGAAAAGGTAATTTCCAGTTAGGTCCCCTCAAAATAGGTGCTTCAGAAAATTTTGTTTTTAGGGTCTCAAAGGCTATTTGAAAATCAGGATTCCACTTGAATTCACAGTATTTGGTAAGTAGTTTGAAAAGTGGAGATGCTATCTTGGTGAAGTTTTCTATAAATCTTCTGTAATACCTTGTAAATCCTAGAAAACTTCTAATATCTTTTTGACAACTTGGAAGAGATAAGTTAGAGATGACTTCAACTTTTGACTCATCAACTCTGATACCATCTCCTGAAATGTGATGCCCCAAAAAAATCCCTTCAATAAACATCATGAAACACTTCTCATGACTTAATGAAAGATTTGCTTCTTTACATCTCTTTAAATTTTTTTCCAAGTTTGCTAAGGCTTCTTCAAATATGTTTCCATAGACTATGAATTCATCCATATATACCTCTACACAGTCATGTATTAGATCTGAAAAGATTCCTAATACTGCCCTTTGAAATGTTGCAGGTGCATTGCATAGTCCAAATGGAAATACTCGGTAGGCATAGGTACCCCAAGGACAGGTAAATGTGGTTTTGTCTTGATCTTCAAGTGCTACTTGAATTTTATTATAACCATTGAACCCATCTAAAAATAGAAATGCACATGACTAATGTGTCTAACACGATCTGAAAGGTAAGGGAAAATGGTCTTTAAGAGAGTAGCTTTATTGTTTAATTCCGGTAGTCAATACATACCCTCCATTTACCATTTTTCTTTGGCTAATTACCAAAGGAAGAAACCTTACAGCTATCTAAAAATGGATAAATAAAGTTGACATCTAACAATTTACCAGATTCTTCTTTAAAAAATCTCTAAAGTTTGATTCATCAGCTTCTCAGAATTATAATTCGTTTTACAATTTTCCTCTATGTAGATGTGATGAGTGCAAGTATTAGGATTTATCCCTTTCATATCAGTGTACTCCCATGCATATGCAGAAGAATGCCTCTGTAATATTTTGACCAGCTTTTCTTGTTGAAATTTCTCTAGGTTCTTATTTATGTTTAAGGTTTTACCTGGAAATATTTCAATTGTAGAGCTGCCAAATTTATCCATGGAGTAAAGAGACATTTGTCTTGATGATAAGAACTCAATGTTGGATTCTTCCTGAAATTGTTCATGTTTTTATTCTGAAGAGGATTCAAAATTTTCTTAGGTATTTAGAATTTGGCTATCTTCACTAATTTCTAAAATAGTGAAGAGAGGTTGTATGTCTTCTTCATCCTCAATCCATTGAGTATCATCTAACTCTGTAAATTTTCTTGCTGGAGGATACAAGGTAAATTTCTTGGTTGAACTACCATCAGAGATGTACATATCACTGGATCTACAACTAATGAAGGCATCAGCTGTAGCTAACCAAGGTCTTCCTAATATAATAGGATGTCCTCCTAGATTATTTTTAGGAGTTAGGATCATAAAATCCACAGGATACTCCCAAGAATCTAAGGACACTGGAATGTCTTCTGTTACCCCATCAGGTTTAATCACAGATCTATCTGCTAATTGTAATAATGTGGGTGTAAAAAGAAGATTAGGAATTTTTAGTTTACCCATGATTTGTCTACTCATGATATTAATTGCTGCTCCTAAATCAATGAGTGTGTTTTGGATCTCAGTTCCATTGATGTGTATTTTAAAAACTATATTTCCTGGGTCTAGATACTTTGGAATAGCAATCTTACCCATCATGATGTCTGCTATTTTTCCTACCAGTTGAATTTTCTTTGTCTCTTTTATTCTTTTTCTTGTTTTTTTCATGCTCAACTCCTTTATTGTCTTTGTTAAGATTGGAATTTCCTTGATAGCCTGTAATAAAGGGATCTTAATACAAACATTCCTTAGCTCATCTAAGAAATCATAATTAGGCACCATAATTTGTTTCTCTACACCCTTATCAATTTGTAATATTTCTGGAAAGGGAGGTGTAGAGGTGGATGTTGATGGCTGCTCTAATATAGGAGTTGAAATGATTGATTCTTTTTGTTTTGATTTTTCAATATTTGGGTCTTGAAAAGATGTGCTCTCTTCAAGAATTTTATTTACCCATAGAGAATTTTCCTCAGAGTTGTTTTGCTTTTGTATGATTACAGAAGGTTTCTTATTTTCAAGTATGCTTCCAGACCTAAGTTGAACATCATTAAAGTCTAAAGGAGTGATCAAATAGGTTGGGAACTGTTGACCTTCTATCATGTATGTGTTCTCAGGATTTTTATTGTTGGGGTTTGGTATAGGTTGGGTAGGTAACTGATTTGCTTTCTGAGGATATGGTAATGGAAGTGGTGGATTTTGATGTTGTGGACTTTGTTGAAGGTTTTGTTGAGGATTTTGTTGAAGAGGGAAATTTGGATATGGTGGATAGGATGGTGGATATTGATAATACTGGGGGTATCTTCCATAGGGATTTTGTGCTCCTTGTGCCCAAGTTTGAGATTGATTTTGGAATTGGGGCCAAGATTGCTGCCAAGAGTTCCAATTTGGTGGAGGTTGATTATGCATTTGATCATTGAATCCTTGTGCTTGAGGTCCTTTCCAAGGTCTCCTAGAGACAAAATTGAGAGATTCTGTGGAATTTGTAGGGGTTTATTCTTGAAAGACAACTTTAAGACTAGGATGTGAAGGAAAACTCTTGGTCTCATGTTTTTCTGAGAAAATTACACAAGGCTCTACTATTTTTGCATCCAAAGGGCACTCTCTCAAGGCATGCTTCTTTCTACATTTAAGAAAAAATATTGCTAAGGCATCAGATTCAGCTTTTTGCTTGTTTTGTAACTTAAGGGTGTCTATTTGTTCACTAAGACTCCCTAAGATGTTAGATTTTAATTCATTAAGCATATGCCCTATTTCTACCCTACTTACTGTTCCAGAAGCAGACTTACTTGCCCTTGCAAGAGAAAGGTCTCTTGGTCCTTTTAAAGTTTTAGATTTCCCTCTTGAAAGGTTGATACACAATTCAGCTATTTCAGGTAATGTGAGCTGAGATATATCCCCTTTTCCCATCATATTAAGGATATCTAGCCATTCATCCCTAATTGTCTTCAACAAGAGAGCTTTCAAAGTATGTTGGTCTAAGTTTTCCATTTTTTCTCTCTTGATGTTATAGTTAAATCTTTCCAACAAATCTTCCAGATTTTCATCCTCTTTTTGTACCATTTTGAACACTTCCTCCTTATGGTTTATTGGCATACAGTAATCCAAATACCTCTCTAGAAATGCTTGTTTCATATCTTCCCATGTCCTAATAGAACTATTGATTAAACTCATAAACCATTTTAATGTTGCTCCTTTCAATGTTGAAGGGAATAGTTTAAGTTTTTGGGTATCTTGTAAGTAATCATAGGTTCTACATAGGACTTCGAATTCAAATAAGAAGGTTTCAGGATCTTCAATTTTGAGTCCATAAAAGTTTGGAAGGACAGAGGGTGAAATATTTTTCATAGTGGCATTGGTTTCTTCATCTATTATAGGGAACCCAAAAGAGCTTCCCATTTCCCTTCTACCTCTTCCTTTGCCTCCTTCTTCACCTCTACCTCCTTCTCCTTTTTCACCTCTACCTCCTTCTCCTCTACCTCTACCTCTACCTCCTCCAAATAGTGTATTTTCTCCATTAAAGACTCCTCCTCCCCCTTCTTCTGCCATGGTTGATTCTTCTGTGGAAGTGAAAAAGTTTATGTCTCCAGCAGGGGTTCTTGGATCTTCTTCTATGACAGGTTCAGTAGATGAAGTGGGAGATATTTCTAATGGAATATCTGATCTCAATTCTTCTGGAAGTCTATGGCGAGTATAGTATGGAATGTAGGTTTGAGTTGGAGGTGTGCTATCTCTAGGTCTTGGTGGAATGAGTGGTGTTCTGGGAATCAAGCTTCGGATTCTTACAAATATACCCCTTAAGTCTCTTTATCTATGCATATCATTGTTTTTGGGAGGTAGGAAATAAGGCTACCTAGTTACACTTCCCCGAAAACGGCGCCAAAATGTATGTTCAATTTAGTGTTCCTAAATTGATATCATGAATTGTCAACTAGCGCTAGTAAACTGTTGAAGTGAAGTGCACCATATGTGCCTAAGTATCCTCTTCCTACTTCATTGTGTTTAGTGCTTTTCTAGTGTTTTTGGTTTTATGTTTTTATGCTAAGGGGAAAAACTAAATTAATAGCAAAGAAAAATTACTGAATGCACTAAAACAGAATACAATCTACTATAAACTAGGAATGATAACAAGAACAAAGAATGCTAATCCACAGATTGTAAAGCTGCTAAGGGAGTAACTCATAACATTAAACTAAGTCCAATTTGTTTCATTAGAGGTATATTGGAACAAACTAAGAAAAGGATTAGTTCTAATGTAATGAGGTTTTATTAGAAAATAACAACTTAAAACATCACAGAGAAATCTTATTCATTGTTTGAGATTTGTTGGAACAACTTGAGAAAAATATCATCTGTAACATAGTAAGGAACCCTATGCTAAAATAACTTATGACACTAGAACTATCTCATTCTGAAACTCACAATATTACTGTTAAGTCTTACTCAAAAATTAGAGATTTCGTGGAACAACTTTGAGGAAAAGACTATTTGTAAAATCATGAGAATCTCTTACCTAATTATAGAACAGAAAATATCAATAACTCAAAATAATATAACTAATTCTCATTCATATAATAGTGATGTGTTAGCAGAATTTGAGAACAAGAGTAGCTTATAAAATAATGAGGATCTTCTAAATCTAACTAACAGGACTGAAATGCAATTAACAGAACTAAAATGTGATTAACCCAAAGTACTATAGCTTGATCTCATTCACGTATTAGAGATATAATGGAACAGCTTATGAGAACAATATTTACTGTAATATTATGAGATTATTCAATGTAATTAAATGACATAAAACATGATGCAAGAGGATAAACTCAGAAAGCTGCCTAAGTTAAGAACAAAACAGAATTAAAGGTTACTTATCTAGAAATTAAGCAAAAGCCTCTTCAGATAGCAGGGGCCCTCTAATATCATATTGGCACACGAATCTTTAACTCCTCAAAGTTGCCTTCAGATCATGCATCAAAGTTATAATCCTTTAATTAAAAGAAACGCTTAGAAACAGAGTATCACAGTATTTGAAAACTAAAAACATCAACTCTCTTTCTCGGTTCACCGAGTTATTTTTATAAGCAACTACATAACTGCTATTGAGTAAAAATAGGCATATGTGTCTTTTATAATCAAAATCAAACTAAAACTCCTGTTGAGGACTCGTGTTTTGCTGAAGGAAAACCAAGAGTCCTTATCCTTATAGAAGTCTGCTTCTTGGTTTTTAGCTTTGTCCACGTGCATAACCACTTCCAGATTTTTACTCAGTCCTCGTGGATGACAAGGAATGATGCAGGAGAGTTTTGGAGTCTAACCATATACGTCTTTCCCTCAGATGACACTTGTAACCTATTTAAACTCCAAGATGGCTACGAAACATATGACTAGCTACAAAATGACTGCATTCTGTAGCTAAGTCTTCTCAGAAATCACTAAGACAACAAAACCACAAAAGTATAATAAGTCAGCCATTGCATTTATTCTTAAAGTGATTTTAATCATTCTTATTGATCTTTTAGGCCTATAAATTATAAAGGATTAATGGAATGAAGTGGAGTTTGGTGAAAAGAAAAGAAATTTTTAGGGCTCAACAGTATCCCTATTTGTTTCTTTCTCTGAGAATACACATAAAACCCATAGTCGCAATACAATACCCTCATAAAAAGAAAGGGGTTGCCTTCTAGGGAAAAAAACCCTAAACTAAACATAACTTCTACCATCAGATTATTCACCTAATGAACAACCCAGATTGACAAGAAATTACTATAATTTTACAAGGTACAGGGGTCCAACGTTGTGATACAAAATAAACAAGATAATCAGGCTCCACACCCAACAACTCAATGTACCATTTTGCAGCTGAACCAATGACCGTACGCTGGAAAAGATGTAGCCGAATGGAGTCATCATTCAGGGAGTTTGATGAACACCACAAATGATAAGTCATAAAATGAGTCAACGAGTCTTCCCCAGGGTTTCCATTGAACTTAGGAATATCCGAGGGTAATTTATGGGGTATCACCGGCCACCAAGGAGCATAGTTGATTGGATCATTGGTGAGCTGATTTAAATCTGGTAAATCTAAAGTTGCAACAAAGGGCAACTGTCGATTAAGGTCAGGTTGAGCATAACCAGGGTATGATGGAATTTCTTGGGCAACAGGCCTTTAAGCACCAACATAAGGAATCTACTGTTGGTAACCTAGATAGGGGTTGTTTTTATAAGAAAACACTTGAGGATTATGTTGACCAAAACCTGAATATGATACTTGTTGAAATGAAGGCTGAGGCATTTTCGCCTGAGGCTGCCAAGGGGCCTATCCACCAATGTTATAACCCAAATTAGGATAACTTGGATTCAGTTGAGGATAAGTATAACCTGGTTGTGGCTATGACATCCCATAATATGGTAATCCAGCTTGTGAATAAATGATTCCAGGTACAGGTTGTTGTAAATTAGCCGAAGGAGTTGGAGTCTGTGGGCCCAATACTTGAGGGTATTGAGTTGAAGGACCAGCTTGAAACAGTTGTTGTACAACATTTTGAGTCTTTAACAGGGGTAAAGATGTATTAACAAGTGGAATTGATGTGGGTGCAACAGGTTGAACTAGTTGATACGAGTGTACAACCATTTGTGGTTGGATAGGCAGAGTGGGATACCATTGACAAACATTCATTTCGACATTAGGTTGACCAAAAAATGATGAAGTATTGTCAAATTCGGTGACCAAAGGTTGCCCCCCAGCATGAGGAGGATAATAAGACATAAAATATTGTTCTCCAAATGCAGGGAGTCTAGTTGATATGGTACTGGATGGAATAGACCTATAAGGACCAGATTGATATTGCCCTAATGATGTGTATAAAGGATCAAGCCATTCAATACTCACTATAGATATACCAGTTAGAATACCACACAATGACATTGGTGAATTCCATGTGTTTGAAGATGCACTAGAGAAAAATATAGATAAAGATTTATAACCTGATGGGACCAAAGGGCCTCCATGAAAATATGACTTTGGTGAAGTTGTGAACATCAACAGGGTAGTGAGAGTAGGTGTTGATGCAATAGGAACAGATGGCCCAACCGAAGATGTTGGTTTAGGCATGGTTACTTGACCAAATGTATACCCTTTTGAATCGATGAGAATTTGAATAGGAACAAGATCAACAAAAGCAGAGGATGGTGATTGAGGAAAAGACTCGTACAGGTAAAGATCCTCCCAAAAATGGGTTGGAGTTAAAGGTGCCCCATCTTGTGGGATTTATTAAATCGAAATTAAACCAGGTGGAAGGATTTCTTCGTCATGCCCAAAGTATATTTCAGGAGGTTGACCCTCGTCGTCACACCCTCCAACAGAATCCTTCGACACTTTGCTGTCTTCTTTTGCCATGTGTCAAGTACGGTAGCATCAGTAGAAGTAGGCTTTGGGACTTCAGCATCTATGAACTCCTTCAACCCATTGTCATCTAGCACCGCCTCCATGCTGTCCTTCCATGCAATATAATTCGAGCTTCCCTCAAGGGCATACTCCAATCGCAATCCGTTGAAAGACATCTCAACTTCGACACCAAGAAAACACTGCTGCAAATTCGAATTCCACCAGCACAAAACTCAACCGCTTCAATGTTTTGCAATTGCTCCAATGATCAATAACGGTCTGATACCATGTAGAAATTTGAATAACTGAGATATTAATCACTGAGATTCTCCTGATCACACACTATTTTAGCTTCATGCATAATACATAATCTCTTCTACCATTGATCATCATATGCGGAAATAAAATCAATTGCATGCATACATTAAAACCACAAACAATCACACATATGAACACAGTATTTAATGGGAAAGCTTAAAGCTGAAAACCCCAACTATCTGTATATTATATGTCATGGAGATCATGTAACAATCATAGTACAAAGCTCTTCACAAGATCTCAGCACTACCTCCAATTGCTACATACTATCAAGCTAGATCTAGCAAAACACATGCTCCAATCTTTTGCCACTTGATAGCCAACCTCTATTGCATTTTTGAATGCTATGGGATGGCTTCATTAAATAGATAAACCACCTGGCTTGAACTGCGCAATCCTCATGGGCTACTCCACCTATCTGTGTGTTGCAAATGGAAACAACATAGTCACAACTGATATTTAACCTGCTCTTTCACCTATTTCTGCATTGGTCTCCACTGAAACTGTCCATGCACTGAAGTTAACTGATGCATTCTTTAGTTGATTAATGAGTTTATAATTAGTGAATTAATTAAATAATTAATTCACACCACTCTCACTAATTGTATCAATTAGTTAAACTGAATACAAATCCACTAACTTCCTCAATCAACTCCACCAAACTCTGTCACATGAGTTCTAACTGAAGTATCCATGCAATAGCTCCACTTAAACCTCAGGAATAGCGTAATTCCTTCTGTCAGCTCCTGTGCCACATCTGTGCACTTAACTGAAGTGCTCCAAGAGAATAAGATAATGTTTATAGTCCAAATATTATTAAGAGCTAATAATATTCGACATATCTATTTTTAGACTGGCAATCTAAAAATAGATTCCGCTCAATATGTCTAAAAATAGAAGTCCATCTATTTTTTCCGACTTGACCAACCATCCACAAATAGCATCCTGCAACTCATAGAACATGATCCATATGTCTAAAAATAGACTTTGCGCCAAAAATAGCTTGCGGGCCCACTTAGTGAAGGCGACTCCTTTCCACTAAGCTCATCATCTTGTTGTAATCTCAACAGAAGGATTTCGTCGTCATGCCCAAAGTATATTTTAGGAGGTTGACTGTGCGATATGGGAGACTTAATGGCTACAATAGATTGTGGGGTGACCGATACAGAAACAACTTTCGGTCTTTCGACTTCGGGATGCAGATGTTTTAGAAGAAAAGAGAGAGGATTTGGATCAAATTCCAGTTGAAAAACGTCGGGTTTGGGAGGTATGGTCTCACTAATTAGATGGATCATGACCACAGGTAGTTGTGAGGACTCTGCCTCGACAACAGTAAAAGAACCAGGATTTTTTACTATTCCAAAATTTTCCTACAATAATTTGGAATATTAATTTTTGCTAATTTCACCTAGGAGGAGAATAAATGGGTAAGGAGGCCCATGCATAATGATATTCTCAATAAAATCCCTCATAGTATGAAAGGGGATCATCATTGGAGCAGGTTTTCACACCCTCATGTGTGAACAGGGTTATTTGCAAGTGGACAATGTCAAGTTTGACCAAGTCAATAGCGCTGGGCCAAGAGGTGGAGCACACTTAGAGAAACATCGTAGTATGAATGGGAAGAGGGTTATTTGGTGGAGGAAACCCTAAGAGGAGTGGGACCCATGGAGAGGGGCTTTCAATTGTTTAAAAGGAGGGTAAGGCAACCATTGTTTCTCATGCTTGTATTATTCATCTCATTGTCTATTCAGAAAATTGTGCATTCTTTGCTGTTTAGAAAGAGTTGCCGGGGGAATTCTTGTTTAGGATTCCTTCTCCTTATTGAGAGGCCTCTTGAGGGATTGCACTGATTTTCCTCACATCTAGGCTTGAGGCAAAGCATCCTCCATTAAGACAACATTATTTCTGTAGCAGAATGATGTTGTGTTGCTGGGTGTTGTAGTGAGGGTTCACTACACCACCTCCATCAGCTATTTTCAGAGGAGGAGTCTCTATTCCCTTTGGGAGATCAGATTGGAGGCATTAAGGAGCTTATTTCAGACTTTGGCATCAAGGAAAACTCATTTCCTAACCCTACAACACAGTTCCATCCAGTGACTGCGTTATTTTGAGTGGAGCATTTGCAGTGGGGCTCTTGAAGATTGTTGGAGGGCAAGATCTTTGGTGAGAGGATCAACATTTAACTCTAAAGATCCATTGGAGGAGGCATATTCAGTTTGGGCATCATCTACAACCAACTCCATCCAGTCCTATTTCTGAGTTGCAGCTACTACCCAACAACTCCGGCATTTTGCTGATTTTGTATTTTATAGCTAATCCTTCCAGGATTGACATGAGGTAGTCTTTGGGAGCTGAGATCTTCACTCCCAATGTTTTATTTGGCCCTATATTGATATATCCATGTATTTGACATATGTATCATGCATTTTCTCTATAAAAATGTGTTGCCATAGCTTGAGCATACATGTGTAGCAGTGGTTTTGTCATGTATCTTGTACTTGTTTCTTGAGGCTGAGCATTGCCTATCTTGAGTAACATTTTTCCTCAAGATCTTGTATTCCATTGTTGCTGCTATTTCTTAATAAGATGGCTATGGATTTCTCTCACGTTTCTATGAGTTGAGTGTTACTGCTGCTCCATGGTTGTGTTTGCATATTTCTGCAGCTCCAACTTTATAGTATCTTGAGATATTCTCATTGTTGTAGCATTTTCCTAATTTGGAATATTACAGTGGTATCAGAGCATGATCTCTGGCTCAGCTGGTGGATCTCAGCCATCATGTTATCAAGGTGAGAGAAGAGGGAAGATAAGCTTAAAAAGCTTCTTCCAAGATCTGTACAGAGAATTCATGAAGAATTTGAGAAGATAAGGAAGGAGATATGTACAAGATCTCCAAGAGGGTTTGAAACTAAGTCAAACTATAGATTTTCCTATAGGGAGTGTGAGCATGCAGCCACACCTTAAGAGGTACAACGCAGTCACATGGCCAGCTTTGCTGTAAGAGGAAAAGGAGAAGGAGGAATACCAAAGGAAGGAACTCTTAGTGGTTTCTTGCAAGAGTATGAATCTCAAACTCAAAAGTTTAGAGATCATATTACTTTTCTGGAGTTTTGCAAGATCATGGTGAGGAGGATAAAGCAACATGATATGGATAGATTTATTCTATCTATCTTTTATGGTTCCCCTACATGTTCAGCTAGGGCTTGGGTAGAAGAGCTGGACACCTTTTTGCAGCAGCATCAGATTTCCGAAGATGAAGCCATCAAAATAGCAGTGCTGCACTTTGGAGGTAAGGTCTATGCATGGTGGTTATTTGAGTCATTTACTTTGAAAAATGCAAATACCTCTTCCTATGCAATGTTCATTAGAACTTTGATGAAGAGATTTGGTAGGAAGAATTCTGAAACACATGTGGAGGGAACAAACACATTCAAACAAACAAAACCCTTGCATGTGAAAACCATAGACTCATAATCATTTCAGAGAACCATGAAGGAGGCTGATATCTTGCATGATACTTTATTGGAGGAAAGACCTTCATCTTTCATTTTGGCACAAGGAGCCATGGAGATCCCTTTTCCAAAAGAGGATCCAATCATTGAAGGGTTGCCCAATCACGTTGAGGAAGCTAAGGGCAATAGCGCTGTCATTTCTAGAGTTGATCTAGTACCTCATGCAGAGGAAGGAGGAGCTCTTGCTCCAACTAGAGGGATTATTGTAATTTTGCAAGGAAGTCCCCAGGATCTCATACATGGAGGTCCAAGCACAATCAGTGAGCAGCATGATTGTGTAGCATTGTAGCTAGAAGGAGAAGGAAGGGAGGAAGAGCATCATCATGTGATGAGAGGCACACACCCTTCTCTATTTCAGAGAACTAGTGCAAAGAGGAAGCAGACTGTATTGCACTGTGAGAGCAAGGGCAAGGTTGCCCAACCATATGTGCAGTCCACTCTTGACATTGATGTCTCACTGCATAGAGGCATTCCACTAGGGAGGCCACCAGATCTATCATTGATGAGAGACATTTTGTCTTTGGATTCACCGCTCTTAGATTTTGGAGAGGTGAAGAGTTCGGAGGAGAAATTTGGCATGGGGTATGTCAAAGTAGCAGACAGCAGCAGTAGGAGAGCTTCACATGCCAGATCACCAACGCTGTCTCTTAGGAGGATTGATCCTTACTGGAGATCCCAACTCTTGGTAGAGTACTCCAAGGATCTTGGTGCTTGCATGTTTCTGGATGATCCTGATGGAGATGACAGATACATGGTAGATGATATGTTCATCTATTCACATGGCAGAGTCTTCTTGACTAGAGATTCTAGTCTCAAGGAGAAGCTGCTGCATGCAACAAATGAGGACTTCTTTTCCATGCATTTTGATGCATATCTTGCCTTGGTAGAGGAGTTCATTTGGGAGGGAATTCAACAGGATATATTTCAGCATATGGAGATATGCAGAGCCCAGATGATGATGGAGAGGATGTCACAACCACCTTCCTACTCATTGGGAGTAAGGGAGCATATCAGTTGAGCCATTTCAGCTGAAGTCTTCAAGTACATAATGGAGAATGTACAATTTCACCTTATGTTTTGTACTTCTTGTCTTTTTATGAGCAGCATAATGTACCAAGGGGGATTATTCCTTCTTGCATATTGTATAATGATGTAATTGGAGCCATTTGTAGCAATGATATTAGCTATCTCATTGGTGGATTGTGGGGAAAGCCACATGACTTTTGGTGTACACCATTGACACATTTTTGTACTTCCATGTCTATATCTTGTAAAATGATTGTGGCAGCAAACAAGTGGCTAGAAGAACACTTGTTTTTGTTTGATTTGATGTAGGCAAGGGATGCACTGCGTTGGTTCCATGGGTCGAACTATGATTCACTCTCCGGTTGTCATTTGGCAACTTGTTCTTATTGTACTATGCTTCCATGTATTGTTGATATGTTTATGTTCATGGGGAGCTTTTATTGGAGAGTGGGCTTGAGAATAAGAATGCCCATTGGGAGCATGATTCTCCCTACTATACATGTTGTACATTTTAGGAGGAACCATGGGCCAACCATGAAGGCCACATTACATTTCCTTTCTTCTTGTGGGGGGGACCACTTGAAGAACTTGAGAAGGCATTCCATGGATCATGAGAAGATGGAGGAGTTAGCACAACCAACTCTTTTCCCTTTGAGGATGAGGGGAAATTCAGTTATAAGCCACTCCATTTATATGAGAAAAACATATGGTAAGAGTATTGTTGACTTGCATAGTGATTTGTTTATATATATGCATCTCTTAACCATATATGTGCAGGGATTTGCTCAAAGGAGGAATATTCTTCCTTCTGGATTTGATGGTCTACATAAGGCCATTATGGATGATCACGCCCTAAGTGGATATGGGGAGGAGACTTCTCATGGAGAACATACTTACATTTCACACTGCATCATTCACCTTCTCCAGACTTGGGAAGAGATTGGGGCAATAAGCAAATGGTGGGGAGGCCACCCATAATTTTTTTTTCTATGGCAGTTGAGAGTCAAACTGCGTTGGCTACATTTGAGGGACCATTTTCCTTCTCCCTTACTTCACATGGAAGCCAGCATGATTCTCCTTATGGTTCCCTTGGTTGATATTTCTAAAGCTCTTCTTGGGAGCATGATTGGAGGAGAGACACATTGGGTGAATGTGTCCTTGGAGGGAGAAAACTCCCACACACTTTGCACTACATGTTCTAAAGGGAGCATGGGAGATGGTATGGCCAATACAACAGCTCATTTTTTTCCTTATGAGGTGAGCCATATGAGGAATGTGATGCCATATGATGATGACTTCCAACTCATCACATATGAGAATATTTGGGCCAACATGTTGCACAATGTTGGAGGAGATATCCTTAGAGGTCTAATCTTCCTCTTGCCATTTGAGGGAAATATAATTATAGCCCGGGATCAACATACACTATACACTTATCCTAAGTGGAGAGGAGGACAGCATGGGGTAGGATATTTTGTATACCAAGATCAGATTTTCAGCCCACCTACATTGCTGGAGCCAGAGGTGGAAGATGACTTTCAGGAGTTGCCATGTTGGGAGGTGACTCATTTTTCTTGGTTGATTGCTTGGGGATGGAGGATCCACATGAGGAAGATATTCCTCAACACATTATAGACTCCATGCCTTGAGAGGAGGCTTTCTAGTTCTTTCCTTACAGTTGCTTGAGGACGAGCAACATTTGGGAGGGGAGGACTGTAATATTCCAAAATTTTCCTACAATAATTTGCAATATTAATTTTTGCTGATTTCTCCTAGGAGGAGAATAAATGGGTAAGGAGGCCCATGCATAATGATATTCTCAATAAAATCCCTCATAGTATGAAAGGGGATCATCATTGGAGCTGGTTTTCACACCCTCATGTGTGAACAGTGTTATTTGCAAGTGGACAAGGTCAAGTTTGACCAAGTCAACAACGCTGTGCCAAGAGGTGGAGCACACTTAGAGAAACAACGTAGTATGAATGGGAAGAGGGTTATTTGGTGGAAGAAACCCTAAGAGAAGTGGGACCCATCGAAAGGGGCTTTCACTTGTTTAAAAGGAGGGCAAGGCAACCATTGTTTCTCATGCTTGTATTATTCATCTCATTGTCTATTCAGACAATTATGCATTCTTTGCTGTTTAGCAAGAGTTGCCAAGGGAATTCTTGTTTAGGATTCATTCTCCTTATTGAGAGGCCTCTTGAGGGATTGCATTGATTTTCCTCACATCTAGGCTTGATGCCAAGAATCATCCATCAAGAAAGTGTTATTTCTGTAGCAGAATGATGCTGTGTTGCTGGGTGTTATAGTGAGGGTTCACTACACCACCTCCATCAGCTATTTTTAGAGGAGGAGCCTCTCTTCCCTTTGGGAGATCAGATTGGAGGCATTCTAAAGCTTATTGCAGACTTTGGCATCAAGGCCAACTCACTCCCTAGCCCTACAATGCAGTTCCATCCAGTGACTGCGTTATTTTGAGTGGAGCATTTGTAGTGGGGCTCTTGCAGATTGTTGGAGGGCAAGATATTTGGTGAGAGGATCAGCCTTTCTCTCTAAAGATCCATTGGAGGAGGCATATTCAGTTTGGGCATCATCTACATCCAAATCCATCCAGTTCTATTTTTGAGTTGCAACTACTACCCAGCAACTCCGACATTTTGCTGATTTTGTATTTTATTGCCAATCCTTCCAGGATTGACATGAGGTAGCCTTTAGGAGCTGAGATCTTCACTCCCAATGTTGTATTGGGCCATATATTGATATATCCATGTATTTTACATATGTAGCATGCAGTTTCTCTATAAAAATGTACTGTCATAGCTTGAGCATACATGTGTAGCAGTGGTTTTGTCATGTATCTTGTACTTGTTTCTTGAGGCTGAGCATTGCCTATATTGAGTAACCTTTTTCCTCAAGATCTTGTATTCCATTGTTGCTGATATTTCTTAATAAGATGGCTATGGATTTCTCTCATGTTTCTATGAGTTGAGTGATACTGCTGCTCCATGGTTGTGTTTGCATATTGCTGCAGCTCCAACTTTATAATATCTTGAGATATTCTCATTGTTGTAACATTTTCCTAATTTGGAATATTACAGATTTGTAGAAACAACTTGTGCCGACTTTGGTATATTGGAATATGATGCTTCACCAGAGGTATTGATGGTACTAGTTTCGGAAGAGCGATGTCACCTTCGCTGCCCAGAAGATGCTTCTGGTGGTAAAGGTGGTTTCAATGCAAGTCTACGCGAACGACGGGGAAAGGGATTTTCTTCTTCCATGATGCCTGATTTATTTTGTGACCAAAAAAAAATAAACAAAATAAAAGGGTAATGCTAGGCAAAAGGTTTACCAAGAAACTGTGAACTGTAGAATACCTCTTGGCGAACCAAGAAGTACCGGCAGACAATCTCCCTGAATGTTGTGTTCGGTGTATCAAAATTTACAAGGCAGCCAACTCGGTTCACTATGGATGGATAACAAGCTAGAGTTGTCCTCCCAAATATACCATAAGGTATGTGGAGGCCCAAGTCCGTATTAGCGTTGTCTAATGTGAAACTGCATAGTGAGATCACCCCTTTATACTTTTCATACTGTAACACCGCTCGATATACCCGAAGGTACGTGGACGAGCTATGATATACTTACATATGTGGAGTGAATTATCACACTCGGAATGTATCACAAACAATTAATGACAAATGCTATGTTTTACGATGCCAGAACACATCTCTAGCCTAGAACTTCTAAATGTTATCGTTATGGTTCCAATGCTTTTTTAGGTAAATTGACGTAAATTTTAAGTTGATATTGTTTATCAATTTTCTTTTCATGGTTCACCGCGATGATGTGATGGAAATTCTTAAAATGCAAATTAAAATGATAAGAAAAATTTTCACTTTTATATTTTTCAATGAAACTCTTAGCTACTAAAGGGAAAGAGAAATATGTTTTGAGAGCAAACAACAAAGAGCACAAACTAATATGCAACTTTCCTAATTTGTTCCTATGTAAAACACACAATCCACTACATGCAAATGCAGGTTTTTCTTTTCAGCCCCCTTAATGTGAATGAAAAAAGGAAATTATATGCATCAAATCAACCAAAAAAAAATGCTTTCTTCTTTGAGAAACGATGAATTTAACAAAAAATTCTCTTTTAGCAAAAATGAAGAATGGAACTACAATATTTCCTACAGGAAATGAAGAATTTAACGACAATTTCCTTTACGAAAAAAAATGGATCTAATGCATAAATAAAAATACTTTGAGTTTGATTTGTCAATGGTAAAGAAAAACAATTAAAGAGACATTGAACAAAATTACTCTTCAAAGGAGGAAGATTTAGGTAAATTCACTAGTCTCTATGAGGCATCAGACAGTTGAAAACACAACAAACAAAAGGCTGAAAGTGACACCAATGAAAAATCAAAGGGAATTTGGTTGGATTAGGAGGAAACACAGTCTCTAAGGGGATAAAATGCATTGAAAAGCACCCCTGAGTGGGAGACAGTGCTATGCAAAGCACTGTGTCTTGACCAACATTGCGTTGGGCGCAACAGAGAATAAAAAACTCAAACTATTGACACACTTCTAATGCAATTCTTTGTTTCAAAAGCCTAATAATTGAGAGTAGATGCTACTAGGTGGATAAGCAGAGGAAAAATACACTAGGATGAAGGTAAACTCCCCAGTGGAGTCGCCAATTTGCTATGCGGGATTATGGATTACAGATAAAACACATTCCCTAAATCTGGTGTAATGCATTTAGAACAATAGGTCAAACACTTTGCAGATACTTTTCCTAATATTAAATAGACATACAGAAAGATGGAGAAACTTACTTGGAGTCCAAGAGCTTCCAATTCTTCTTTTGTCGCTCTGACTGTAGCTTCCAATCCAAGCTTAATCGCTAGACTAGCTCCTGCAAGTATAAACACTAAACAGTGAAGAGATTGCAATATACAGATGGCTATTCACTTTAATCAGTTAAATAAATGAAACATGAAACATATACATCAGATAAGAATCCATAATATGAAAGAAAAAAGCTTATACAGATACATATGTGGGAAAGTAAGGATCAATCTTTCTTAATGGATAGAAGGGGAGGTTACAACCAGCGATTGATTTGATGTCACCAACTCCAGCATCATCCCAACCTCATCACAATGAGCATCTCTCCAGCATAATATCACTCAAATAAAACCCTCAATTGAGATTCCAACAACATTTCTCTACCAAATTTCTTCCTTCTCAAGAACTAGGATCTGTGCTCAATTTATAAATGAGCTGAAGGTAGTTTCACAATCAATGAATTTCTAATAATAGGCAAGACATGTTTCCCAGTTCAGAGGTGTTGAATGGACACATAGATTTGAATTTTGACACATATTCACTCTTCTATAAGGCACTTCCATGTGGAGATTCTGGAACAATGAGAATTTCGCTCCCAATTGACCAACGCACCCTTGAGTGTCGGGAAGTGCTTTGCAGAGCACCCTTGAATGGAGGTAGCTGCATATGAAAAGCAATTATTCCCTTGAGAGACTGCGTTTGTGAGCTCATAGGTGATATAAAATATACTTCAAACCTTGGAAACCTTGCAATGGAAGTCATGGATGATTTGTTCTTGTTCTTTGTCTTAGGGCGTGTAGCAACTGAAATTATAGGGGATGATAGACCCTATTCATTGGTTTTAGGGATGATGTCCAGTTTAACCAGGTCATTGGTAATGGTGCCCAAATAAACCTATAAAATCCCAGTCATCATGAGGTGCACTGTCCGCAAAAATAGAAATATTCCTAAGAATATTCCATTTTCTCAAGCCAGTGATATTTTTCCAAGTGTCGCGTTTTGATTCGTGGATGGTTGTACAAGTTTGATTTTCATCCAATGAATGGGTGACACATGGAAATAGCAGAGGCTTCCATGTGTCCCCTGGGAAATGTTATAAAATTTTATGAGGTCTGGGGGGTTTGACCCCGTGACCTCTAGCGCGTGCGCATAACTCTCCACTATTCGGGCTACACATGAGACTTAAATATTAAGGGGTGCGAGACATATTTAACATTTAAAAAAATACATATTGGGCTTGGGACCGTCGGCGGTCCAAGATTTGTGTTCACATGTTATAGTCTCAACAAATGTTTGCACGACAAAAAACTCCGTGACAGTTAGTTTAAACATTGTCACATGGCAAACCTTGCTCTAGCAGTTATGGCTTCTCCACGTGGTTAGGCTTAAATCCTGACCCAAACTCCGGTTCCACTACTATTAACCTCAGTTATAGCATTGGTTTTTCTCTGTTAAGTCCCTATATTAATAGTGTAGCCCCTTATTATGTTAGTGTATCCCCCCTTATTGTTATTATTGTACCCCTGTAACCCCCATATTGTTATTATTGTGCCCTTACATTATTATTGTTAGGTCGGCTAGGATTACATTGTGGCCCCACTAGGATTATATTGTGGCCCCATGGACTCCTATATATAGAAGGAGGTTTTGTTCATTTGCATCATCCAAGAATTGTTCATTCATGTAATGTATTGGAGGTTGCCCCCTCGAAGTGGCTTATTTCTAAGGCGTTGATATCTCTTTTCTTCTCTTTTTGGAGTTGGTTACACAACATTTGGTATCGGAGCTTTGGATTCTAGGGTTTCGCTGCTCCAAACAGGTCATCGTGGAATTTTCGCTATAAATTTTTTTCTACGAAGTTTCAGAAGCTGAAATTTTTAGGGTGCGAAGCCAAAATCTTGAGGAAGCTTGTATAAAAATTTCAGAGTTTGGTTCGCAATATTTTCGGAGATATGATCTGTGGAAGTCAGGTCTTTTTTCAGGCTCCTAAACAGGTCATCGTGGCATTTGCGCTATAAATTTTTTTCTACGAAGGTTCAGAATCTGAAATTCATATGGTGTGAAGCTGAAATCCTGAGGAAATTCATCAAAAAATTTCAGAGCTTGGTTCGCAATATTTTTGGAGATATGATCTGTGGAAGGTAGTGCTTTGTCAGGCTCCTGAATTTCATCTCAAAGAGGTGATCGTGGGAAAAGTTCAATAACTCTCTCTCTGGGCATCAGATTGGAGTGCCGTAAAAATTGGTTGCAAGTACCTAGACTGTAGTTTCTTGTATATCAATTTCAGAGACAAATGATGAAACAGTGACACGTGGCAAGTCGTACAATTTCGCTCTACTGAACCAGTCCAGAATTAGGTCATTGTGGGAGATTGGACACAACTTTGTCTTGGAGAATCCAAATCAGGTCAGACATGTGGCATTAAAAAGAGAATTCAGAGGGCCACTTCAGTGCTGAATTTCAGATATAGAAGAGCTGCAATCACAGATATAATAAAATTTCAATATCGAGCTCCTCAAAAGCAAGAAAAAAGTGTGTATTTTTCTGAATTGCATAAGTCTCGTTTGAAGAATCAATTTGAATTAATTCCAAGGGAATATTTTAGAATTTTCATCAGTATTGGGTTCTATAATGCCTCCAAAAAATAATTCCATACCCATTAATCCCTCAAAAAGCTATACTATGACGCATGAAGAGGAAGAGTTGCAGTATGAGATATCAAAATTACGATACCAAGTGCAACAAGTTTCAATCTTACGAAGAGAAATTGAAGATGAAATAGATGGTTTAAAAGCAGAAATGGAGGCTAAGTTGGATGGTTTGAAGGATCAAATAATAGCAAATATGGATGATAAATTAGTGAAAGATCACATCGAGCATCAACAACAAGTTCTCCAACTCTCAAAGGATAACCCAACTTTGGTGCAGAATCTAATGAAACAACAGGAAGATCAACATCGCATCGAAAGAAGTTATGAAGCATTCATAGAAACAAGAACTCGACAAGTGCGATCAATTTCAGAGTATCTCAGCAAGTGGAAGAACTTTCCTGTAAAAGATTTCACATGGGAGGATGAGAATTTTATACAGAAGCATCAAGAAATAATCAAGCGTTGAGGACAACACTTGTTTGAAGGAGAGGGGCATGTTAAGTCCCTATATTAATAGTGTAGTCCCTTATTATGTTAGTATATCCCCCCTTATTGTTATTATTGAACCCTTGTAAGCCCCATTTTGTTATTATTGTGCCCTTAAATTATTATTGTTAGGTCGGCTAGGATTACATTGTGGCCCACTAGGATTACATTATGGCCCCATGGACTCCTATATATAGAAAGGAGGTTTTGTAAATTGTATCATCCAAGAATTGTTCATTTATGTAATGTATTGAGGTTTCCCCCTCGAAGTGGCTTATTTCTAAGGCGTTGATATCTCATTTCTTCTATTTTTGGAGTTGGTTACACAACATTCTCGGTGGTTAGTATTATCACGGGGGTTTCGGGGGTTGGCATGTGGCCACCCCTTCCCCCTTAACCTTGACATTAAATCCGACAGTTTGGAAATTGGCGGTAAAATTAGCGCTTTACCTAATTTTCGGATTTGTGCCGAATTTAACCGCAGCTAAGTGTAGTTATCCAATTTTAGTGGAGGATTTGTAGCAGTTACTGGGAAAAAATTCTAGGAGGGTCAATTTTCGACCAATTTGGGTGAAACAAGAGTCTACCTAGACTAATTGGAGCATTTTAAAGCCATTGGAGCAGAGAAAACATAAATTAGAGGCATGTAAACACATGTATTTGCAAAATTTTGAGCATATTGAAATATGGAAATGCCATTGGGAGTTGGACCAGTAGATGTAGCCTAGGAGGAGTGAACTGCTTCATCATGTCTGTTGTGTAAATGTTATGTGTGGTTTTATTTCTCTGTTATACACTGATTTTCAGTGTTATTTGCTCTTAATTCATGCTTCTAATTCACTAAAATCACTTAAATTTCATGGTTAAAATCCTCAATACTTAAGCAAACTATGGAGACAAGTATGCACATGTTTTATCACTAAAAAGACACTTAGCACAGCAAAACTAATATAGTCCTTTCAAATCACTATGGTACAAAATGATCTACCTAAATAATGGGGAAGTTTCAATTCAAGCATCGATGGGAAAGGAGAAGAAATTCCATTCCAGGAGATAAGTAATATAGAAGAAATTGTATCAGGTGAAAGGAATCAAGCCTTTGCAGCCATGTCCAAGAAGAAAGGAAGATTCGGTAATTTTGATCCTCAGAATAAAAGAAGAAATATGGGCAAAGTACGATGCTTTGAATGTAATAATCTTAGGCATTATAAAAGGGATTGTCCTAAATATAGAAAGGACAAGAGGAAAAAGGAAGAAGCCCATGTCTCAGATGAAAGAGAAGAACCCGATGTAAAGAAACATAAGAAAGAAGAAGCGAAATATCTCTATTATGATTGAGATCATATTTCTCTTTAAGTGATTTCTTTTGGTTGTAAAATAATATGATAGGAAGCAATATATATTAATAGCATCATGATAGAAGCGTGGAAGGGGAACTTGAAGAATTGGATCGTGGAAACCTCACTGATAACAAAATTGATGGAAGGAAGTCATCAAGATCAAGGGTCACCATTCAATAATTAATATGGAAACAGGTGCTGAAAATTTTCTAATGGAGTCCTCTTTGGATTCACTAACTAGAAGGAAAGCAAAAGGTTTCATCGGGAATTCTATCTTGCAGAATTTAGGGATTAGAACATGATGACATTGATGAATCATGTCAAGGGAATGAAGTTCTTCATTCTAGTAATATTTTTGTAGGATGACTCAAAATGAAAAGGATGAGGTGCATATATCTATATGCTGACAATGGATGCTGTGAAGTCATGTCATATGCCATGCAAGTGATGGGCTTCTATATCTAGAAGTATGATCAAAGGAAGAAGGATCTCTTCTAGTGCACATGTTGCCACTAACATATGTAATCAAATATTTCCTCATATGGAATATGAGGTGGTTGTATACAAACAAGGAACTAGATACTGAAATTTTCTAGGAATGAAGTTGTGTGGAGAAAGAAAGGAAGAGATCATGAAGTGAAACCATGTCAAAAGGAGGTTATCATCCGGAAGCCAAGAAGATGTGACTAGGAGATCTCCTGGGAAGATATGTGGTATCTGATAGAAGTATGGCAAACAAGAATACCCTTGAAAATACATATCTTTAGGAGATGTTTCAATTTGAATAGAGGATGTTGATTCCTACAAGAATATTTCATGGTGAAAAATAATCACTGAGGTAATTTTTTATTTGAAGTTCTTATGTATATGTTTATCTAGATAAGTTTATGCAGGTCTGCTAATAATGTAGAAAGATGTAAGATCCTTGGGAGATGGTTCGAAGGAAAGCATCATGGCATAAAGGTTGACCAGATGAGAAATAATGATAAATCACTTTCTGGTGGACGACATGAATCATGGTTGAAAGTGATGGATGATCTGTTCCCTATGAAGTCAAAAGTTGAAGATTCCTCAATATCGAAATCCATGACATCAAGGGGAGGAATTCTTCATGAATATCTGGGTGTCTCACCATTGCTGACGTAGGTCCCTAGTTAAGAGGGAGCCTGGTGATAATTTTCTTACTTGGAATAAACTTGAAGTATGTCATTCCCAATTTAAAAGGAAGTGACGAATATGATTCTCTAAATTCATGTGTCATGCACTAGAACAGGACTAACAACCATAAGTCTTAGTGAAGGCCATGAGGAGAGAATGGATAGACTCATTTGGCATCCGATACTCTTTGAGAATGAAATAGGGAATTCAAGATAAGATTAGTCGAGGACCAATATTCTTTGAGGTCTAGCTACCCAAGAGAAGAATATTCCAAGAAGGTCATACTCTGGGAACACCCAAGTGGAGTATGTACCTTGGAGAGACAATGACTATGGTGTCTATAAGCCATGTGTCTCACCAGCATTGTAGCCCATTGTCTTGTTGAGAGATGGGGATATTAGTCAAGGCCTTTCACTAGGAAAATGTTGGTTGATATGATGCTATACATATGCAATTACAAATCCGATTCTTATTATGAGATTCTTCAGATTGAAAGTGACCATGTACCATTATGAATACCTCCCTAGTTAAGAGGGAGTGTTGGCAAGTGTAACTAGGTTTAGTCTTCATATTGACTATGTAATTATGTATTTATGTAATGAAGAAGACAAAGATAATATAATGTATTTTTGTTATGCTTGCTTCATAGGTTTCATGAGAAAGTTTTTTATTATAGGTCAAAAAAATTATTCTTGATTTCTTTTAGGGATTTGTCATCTTGTCATCAATGTACTAATTAAGAGTCATGTATATGAAGAGTCTATTCAAAGAAGTATGCCTCAAGACCTTGTCATATAAGCCTTGAAGTCATGTCTCAGAATGTGGCTCAAGATCAGTGTTGAAGTACCTCCTCAAGTCGGCCTATGTACAATGAACAAGTCAGATTCCATACCCTGCTCAAGTCGGCTCAAAAGTAGGCCTAAATCTCAGCCCAAAAGATGGTCTATCCAATATATATATAAGGATAGGTATGTGGATCACTTGGAGAACAAAAATTCAGATATGTCTGAAAGAACTTCGATAATATATATCTGATATTAGTGCGAGTAAATAGGAGACACAAAAGCGAAGTAGAAATTGTACTAAAGTGCGAGAACAAGTCTGGTTTTAGAGAAAAGTAAGGACTACTTGTAGAGTGAATAAATGGCTATAATAAGTGTGAATTTGTAGCACTATAATAAGTGCGAAGTTGCAGCACTATGATAAGTACAAAGTTGCGGCATTGTGTGGGTGCGGAATTGCAGGACTAGTATGAAGTATAATACGTATGTTCAACAAAGTAATGCAATGTAAGGTAAGGTATCATTATAGTATAAAAGGGTAAACTATCTGTTGGGGTTCCCATGTTCTGGCCAGATTGGAAAGACCAAAAGATGAGACAACATCAAACCACTTTTAGACCTCAGGATCTAGCCCTCCTGGGTCTAGAGAGGGATATCTCTATGTGAGCAAAGGTTTAATGTCTTTGAAGCTCAAAGCTTAAGGTGTTAGGCTAGTTATAGGCACAAGGTTTGTTTGGTTGCTGGTTATTAGGAAATAAGGGTTCAATGTAAGACAAGGATGAGCAAAGAGGAAAAAGGCAGAGGTGAAGTATTCTAGGGAGCAGTCAAAACCATTGGGCAATGGAGTCAGGAAAGGATTTGCTTACTATCTAATGTGCAAGCTTTCAATTGGGCTAGTCATCTAAAAAATTGGATCTTAAAGATGACAATGTGATATGGAATGGTAGGAGAGGAGAGACAGTAAAGGTTTAGAACACATAGTTAAAGACCAGCTGGTCGCACAAGGATCCTAGTGGACAAGGCTAACTCTAATCCCCAGTGTTCCCAAATCTTCCAACTAAATCCTTAACAAGAAACATCTAAGAACATAATTAATTTAATTCATACATCAGAGAGCAGGCAATAACATCCACTACATTGGTTAAATCAACTGAAATCAATTCTTATATAACACATTCAGAAGAAAACATAAATGGCAAGGAGAGCAGAAACATAGGGTACCTAACAAGGGTAAATCCTATGCCAATATTTTGATGCAAGCCAGTAGAAACGAAATGAAATGAATTAAAACACAGAGATAGGAAAAAATCACCGCTGCTTTAGATCAGGATCCAAAGAAATGTGCTTGTCATATTGAATAGCAATACCAGTCAAGTACAACAATGCGAATAGCCGAATACTCAGTCTGAAATCATATTCCTCAGCCTATCTTACAACTTTACATAGAGACTATGTCTCAAAAGAAACTACTTGCAATTCTTCTGATAACTGATCAACAACCTTTATAACGAGTTTATTCATGAATTTATAGCTCCACTGGAGCAGAGGAGGTAGGTGAAAAACTAAATGCAGCATTAACACTCAGATAAGGTAGAAGGCCAAAGCCCACTCTGTATAAATCTTGTGCATTTATCTCTGGCACTCTTTTGGGTGAACGAATGATCTTATTCAGGATTCCAATTACTATGATATTGACCCTGATGTACACTGGCCTGCAGGACTATGTGATACTTCTGGTGACTTAAACAAAGGTCAAACAACGATGCTAGGGTCTCCATACTGTGAAACAAATTCTTCTGATAATATCTGGACTGTTGTCAGGGCAGCAAATCTTCTAGGACACGACATAGAATAAAGAATGCATGGGTGCTTCGTCCTTTCTTAGGTAAAAACATTCTGCTGATGTAGAAACCATGATACACTGATTTCTTCGTGTTGTACCTTCTGTGTGATCCATGGGTCTTCAATCTGATGCTTTACCTTTAAAACTCTGAACATAAGGCTTAAATATCTTCATTTGTGTGCCTTAAGCTCTCTTCTGCTTAATTTAAATCTATGTCTATAGAATCTATGCTTTAATGGCTCCGGGATAGTTTTACAGGGTCAAACCCTGTTCTTTTAATGGAATTCGTGTGAGAGCATTATCCCGGGCTTTTCTCCATGATACGATCTTCGTGCACGTTCTTCCCTATGTTCTCTGTCGCTGTGACAGAAACCATGAATCATGGCGGCCATTTATTGTTGGTAACCCTGCAAAACATGAAAACCTGTTACGAAAAACATGTACGGGGGTGGGATGATGTGGATGACTGCGAGGATGATAGTGGGACTACGGAGAAATGGCGAAAAAATGTAGAGGAATGGTGGAGAAATGCTCTGGTGAAGGTTGGCGAAAAAACAGTGGAAGGTGTCGAGGCAGACGTTTAATGTAAAAAACATTAAAATTTAATATTTGAATGGATTATAAAGGGGACGGGCAAGAAAAACGATGAAGATACGTGGACGAATGATGTGGCAGGCTCGGGTCAACGGCGGGCGTGTGATTGAATCTGGACCGTCTGATCTTGGCGGAGATCAACGGTGAAAAATGCATCGGAGGGCGATGGACAGTGGGCCAGGGGTACGGTTTCCTCGGGTTAAACCTCGCGCAACTTCGTTGAGCGATGACCGTTGGATGGGCTACCTCAAATCGGACAGCTCACAGCGATATCGCTATGCATCCACGGACAAACGTTAATGCGCGATGGGGTAGTGGTTTTGAAATAGTGTCGGAGCCACGTGTCGAATGCTGAGTGGAATCGCTGGGCAATGGGAAAATACCGCCTACTGCCCAAAGGCAGTGCGATAGATACCACCGGGTTTGTGAACAGTGTTGGCGGCGGGGACCACCGGGACGGATGTACTGTGGACCGTCGGATCTACGGGTAAATAGACGACGATGGCGCGATCGGGGTGATGAACGGGGTAGACCACGAGCGCTGCAGAGTTAACATGGACCATCCGATCTACGCCGATCGACGATTGATATTGCCTCTGATACCAATTGAGATAAGCACTTTTTTGGTTAGCGTCTGGTTTCGGCACCCAGGTCACAAGGTGGAAGAAGAGCCGAGGGGCTGGCCGAAAGGTGCTAGCCCTATTATAATGTTAAAAGTGGGTTTTTAACCCATTTCGGTGCATTTAAAGCCAAAGGAGGGTAGCGATAGGGAACAAAGGTGAGAATTTGGCTAGACAAAGGGTAAAGGTGGGTTTTCAAGGGGATTTGGGGAGATTAAGGGGACCATAAAGGGGGAATTTTTTGGAGAGGTTGTATGATTAGGGGGTAGGAGGGGGTGATTTTTTTGCAAAGAAAAGGGGTTTTGACAAACGAATAAGAGGTGAAAAGGGACATTCCAGGTGATACAAGGGTTAATGTAGCCTGTAGAATTTATGTAATCAATGAGACCTTATAAAGGGAGTCAGCAGAGGGAAATTTATCAAAGGCAAAGGCATAGGAGACTTCAAGGATGATGTGTCTTCAGGGGAGATGCATTCCTTGAAGGCTCAAAAACAATTTAGCCCCCTAATTTGCTTTGTCAAAAATTTATAGGGGGGCTAACAGTGGCTCCACATGGGGATGGCTTCTTCCTGAAGGAGTCAAGAATTCAGAAATGATCTTTGGAGTAGGCCAGATGCCTGCTGCTTGAGCCACCTTCTTCTTTGGTTTTCAACTGCCACAATAATAAAGACATCAATTTAGCAAAAAAAATTCCAAATCAAGCTACCTACCCACACTAAAATCCTAGAATTTTTTCTTCTTCTAGGGTGCATTTGAGCTAGCAGACCCTTTACATCTTTTTATTTTTTACAAACAAGAAAATAAACCTATTCTATTTCTACCCTTATTACTCCATGAGACTAGATTAAAATGTTGGTCTCACATGTTTCTCTACCTAATCTAATATCTGTTGGGATTAAATTGTCCAGCAGATTTCTTCTCTACATTCTACAACAGAAATTTAAAAACAGTCAAACCAGGATTAGACAGTCTGGTTTGCTGTGGATCCAAGGCATAAAGACAGTTGCACATGGAAAAAATTTGCAGAAAACTGAAACAAAACTTTCAAGGCTTGAACTTTAAAGCTTGTAGTATCCTTCTTTATTTTTTGTGACTCAAGTTTTGAGCTTGTTAGAGTCACTCTTTTTCTTCATTCCAGCTCTGGTTTTGGGAATGTTAGAGCTGATTCTTCTTTTTTTCTTTGCTGGTCCAGATTTTGAGCATGTTAGGACCAGTTGTCTTTACTTTCTTTGGCTCAAGTTTTGATCATATTAGAGCCAATATTTTGCACATCAGAGGTTCATGTTTTAAGCATATCTGAACCTCTCTTTTTCCTCTGTTTTTTGAAACATTTTTCTCTTTTTTCTTGAAAATAAAAACTGCAATGGTATGTACAATGGTAATGGGAACTGGAAATCGTAAATCAACAGAAGTAGTGTTTGAGCATCCTACCATTGACAGGACCCCCAAACAGCTCTGTACCATCTAATTCCTATAGGAAGAAGGCATTTGGACCAACAGTGGCCTGGATAATGTATGGACCTTTCCATAGACTGTCAAAATTTATATGCTTTCCTTTATCCTCCCTTCTTGAGTCCCACTTCAGAACTTTATCCCCAATTTTGAAATCAGCAGCTTTGGTTCTTTTGTCAAACAATTTCTTTATATTCTCCTAAACTTTCACTGCTCTGTTGTAGACCTCTTCCCTTGTTTGCTGGAGATGAATTGTCTAGTTTATTCTCCTCACCATACTGTCCTCTTCTGTTTGAATCTCCTGGACCATCTTAATCACTGGTACCCCAAGGCTGGTAGGAAACACTGCTTCTGTTCCATAGACAAGCTAATAAGGTGACATGCCAATAGATTTCTTTATTGTAATCCTGTCAGCCCACAAAGCATGTACCAGCTTGTTATGCCATGACTTTTTGTTTTCTTCCAGCAGCTTTTTGATGATGATCACCAGGCTCTTGTTTGATGATTCAGCTAATCCATTACCTTGAGGGTAATAGGCAGTTGAATGACCAAGCGTTATTTGATACCTGTGACAAAAATCAACCATTTTCTTGGATCCGAAAGCAGCAGCATTATCAGTGATTATTTTCCTTGGGTAGCCAAACCGAGAGAGGATATGACCTTCTAGGAAACAAATGATGATTGAATCTGTGGCATTCCTGGTAGGTATGGCCTCTATCCACTTAGTGAAGTAGTCTGAGGCTGTTAGGATCCATTTGTGTTGTGTAGAAGAAGCAGGGTGAATCTCCCCTATGAAATCTAGGCCCCATTGCAAAAAGGGACCTTCAACAATGATGGGTTGTAGAGGTAAGGGAAGGAGCTTTCTTTTGCCTTCAAAAATCTGGCATTTTTGGCAGGCAATTATCATCTTATGGACATCATTGAAGAGTGTGGGCCAATAGTAACCAGATCTGAGTATTTTTTTTGCAGTAGCCTTCTAACTCAAGTGGCCTCCACACTCTCCTGCATGGAATTCTTGTTTAATCCTTTCTGCTTCAGACTCAGACAAACATTTAAGCAATATGCCATTTGGATTTTTCCAGTATAAGCAACTATTCAATATGCAGTAGCTTCTGGATTTTAGTTTTAGGAATCTGGCCTTAGTCTTTGATAGTTCAGGGGGGGCATTGAGGTGTGTAAGCACATAAAAAATGTCAGAATACCAAGGAGAGCTCTGAAAATTTTCCTCAACAGTGGGATCAAGAAATTCTTGTTGCTCATCCAAGGTATTTACCGTGTTAATGTCTAGGGCTTGTAGATTTGTTTCAGCCATCAGTTGTGCTAAGCCCTAACCTTTAATTAGTTTGGTGGGTTTTATCTCAAGGTCATATTCTAAAATCATAGCAATCCGCTTTCCCCTCTTCCCATCTGGGTATTGGGACAAGATGTCTTTGACCACTATATTTGGCACATAGGCTATGGTGTGGGAATGCAGTATGTACACCCTGAAGTCTTTCAAGGCCTTAATCAGAGCATAGGCCTGTTTTTCCATAATGTTGTATTTCAAGGGTGCATCCCTGAGTGCTTTGCTGAAGAAAGAAATGGGTTGTTCCATTCCCTCTGAATTTTTCTGTAGTAAAACTGCAGCTATTGTATGCTTGGAGGCAAATGAAAAAATCAGGAAATATTTTGAGAAATCTGGGCTGATTAGAACATGAGCCTGGGTGAGTGCAAGTTTTACTAATTCAAAATATTGTTTAGCTCCAACAGTCCATTTAACTCCTTCACCTTTCTTCAGCATGTTAATCATATTCCTAAGGTGTTCAGCTAGGTTGGGAATAAACCTCCTAAGGAAGTTAATTTTCTCAATGAAGGACTGTAATTCTTTGATGTTTCTCGGGTGTGTGATCTGTAGTATTCCATAAAATCTTTGTGGGTCTATCTTAATTCCCTTTTCAGATATAATGTGGCCAAGAAGCTTTCCTTCTTGCAGCCCAAATACAGTATTTTTTGGATTTAGTGATAGACCAAACCTTCTACACTTTTCAAACACTTTCCTCAGATGTTTTAGATGTTCTTCTTCAGTCTTGGAATAGACGGTTATGTCATCTAAGTAAATAAAAATGAAGTGCCCTATCTCATCTGAAAAAGCTATGTCCATTGCTCTTTGGAAGGTTGCACCAGCGTTCATCAATCCAAAAGGCATCTTCACATACATAAAGGTACCCCATGGAGTGATAAAGGCTGTTTTGAGTTGGTCTTCTGGGATTACTAAGACTTGGTTGTAACTTGAAAAACCATCCAACAAAGAAATCCTTTTAGAACCTACTACCCTCTGAAGAATATGTTCCATTTTTGGCAAAGGGTAGTTGTCCTTGAGTGAGGCTCTATTAAGATTTCTGAAGTCAATACATAATCTAATCTCCCCAATTTTCTTTCTCATAGCCACTAAATTCGAAACCCAATCAGAGAACCTTACGGGGACTATTATCCCTGCCTCATACATCTTTTTAATCTCTTTTTCAACTGCAGGTAATTGTTTTGGGTTTATCCTACGAAGTTTCTGCCTGAGGGGTTTCTGATTTTCTTTTAAAGGTATTTTGTGTTGTATAATGGTCATGTCATAAGCCTTTAAGTCTTCATTAATAAATTCCTTAAAAAGGTTAATGTATTTCTTTTTCATGTTTGCCGGGAGAGACCTAGCCAATTTAATTATTTTGGGATTATCTTTTGTGCCTATGTTGCATTCTTCTATGTCAGAGTCTGCGTGCTCAATGGTGGGCCTTTTTTCCACATCATCGAAGTCAAAAAGGTATTCTAACGGCGCTAGACCTCGAGGTATGTTCTTATCTTTTGCCTGCAACACCTCTACTTCTTCACTGTCTGCGTTTTCACACTCCATGGATGAATTTACAGTTTCTTCATTTAAAGCGTTTATTTCTACATCGTGGGGTGTAGTTTCTTCCTCGGCCGAGGGTTCCTCACTTAGGCAGCTATCACTAGATGTAGATTCTGAATCGAAAAACTCAAACTCGTTCCTGCCCATCAAAAAATTTTCAATTTGTTTATCTCCCTTGAAAACTTGCCAGTATTTTTCGTTATCCGGCACTGCAGGTCTGAATCTGGTTTGTATTATGATTTTTTGGTCGCCTGGAGTCTTAGGGTATGAACTGGCTAGGCAAGCTAATCCATTTGCAATGGCGTTCTGATTTCTAGGAACGAACACTAATTCGTATTCAACAAATGTTTTCAATATGTCCACAGCATCGTTCCTATATTCTCTCAACCTAGGGTGTTTGGCTGTGTATTCACCGTTCACCTGTTTGATAACCAATTCAGAGTCTCCCTGCACGACTATTCTACGGGCTCCTATTTTCTTCAACAGATTTAAACCCAGGATAAGGGCCTCATACTCTGCAATATTATTGGTACATTTGAAATGCAGATTGCAGGCATGGCTTTCCGCGTAGTCGCTCTTTATGTTTCGTAGCCAAACCCCAGCTCCGGTAGTTCTTCTTGTGCAGGACCCATCGAAACTCATTTCCCATAGGGGTTCACTCTCATTTTTGTTATCATTTCTTTCCCTTTAGCTGGGTTCGCCATTATTTTGCATTATAGGGTCTGCACTAGGCTATGGGCTGTTTAGTTTTTCGTTATGGGTGTGGAAGTTAGAGAGGTGACTAGTTGGTTGATCGCATTCTGTTTCTAGTTCACTTTGCGTTGTTGTTTCAATGCACTGTTCAAATTTTTCTACGTCTTCCTCCTCTGAGTCTAGGGTATCCATTATGTTAAAATCCATTGGCTCTGTTTCATCATGTGTACCTTTGCTTGTATCTACGTTTTCAGATTCTGGTCCCCCCACAGATTCATCATTGCAGAAGATAAAGGAATCCAGGTTTGTATGTATAGAGTATAGAGGAGAATTTTCAGGCTTTTTAGGGCTACTAACCAGGAATTTCATTTGTGCTTCCCTATACAGTCTTCTAAGTTGGCCAAAGATTGGGATTGTGGCATAAGTCCCATCCATCTGCATTGTTCCTTGCAGCTTGGCTCCCCATGATCTTGATAATAACATGCCATACTTGGGTGGCACATCTGCCACAACAACATCCATGACCATACATTTTGCAGGAATCTGAGTAAGGCTCACACATAAATCTTTGATCAGGCCAAGACACTTTACTCTACTAGAGTCAAATGAATATAGGTCTTTATAGGGACGGGTTATCTCTAGGCCTAATCTTTCCATCACTACTTTAGGCATTAGGTTGTGTGATGCCCCAGAATCATGCATTGCATTGTGGAGAATCTTATCATGGACATTAAGACTGATATAAAAAGGGGGCACTACCCCTTCCTGAAACTTTCCTTCTATATTTGGACCAAACAGAAGGGCAGGTTGATCATCACTCAGATTTACAGTGTCACTGTTCTCACCTAAATTTAATGCTTTCAAAATTTGGCATTTATATGCATCCTGAGTGGCTAGCTCAGAGAGTGGGATAGAGATTTTAAATTTTGCAATCTCACTCTCCAAATTGAAAGTGGACCGACTCTTTGGAATGTTCAAATCTGTTTTGTTAGCCACTGCCTTAGTGGCTGAATCAGTGTGCTGATTCTCACTATGCACAATGTTAGAAATTGTTTTATCAGGAGCACTAACTGCAGTGTTAGTGCTGCTTGTTGGTTGACCTTGTGTATCAGTGTTTTGGTTGTCTTTTTCTTTGTTTTTTCCAGAACTCTCAGCTGATGGCTTGCTGCTTTCAGCAGTCACTTTAAAAGTCTTCTCAGGCATTTTCTTAATGGTTACCTCAAGAGATGTGGGTTTGGAAGTGTCTTGGCTATTTTTGCTCCTAAGTTCATATTGTCTGACCTGCATGATGGCATCTTCAAATCCAAGTCTGTAATCTTCAGATTCTGATCTTTCCTCATCCCAATATGAGGGTGAGGGCTGATCTTCTTCTATGTAACAGTTATGGATTGAATCTTCTATTTCAAACACGTTTATTGTGTTTCCCTCGGACTCTTCTATGATTCCCTCATCTTCATCAAGAAAATTCTCTTGGAATGGGGGAATAACTTGCTGATATGATTCTCTTTGTCTGTTGGGAGTGGCATTGTTTCTTCTAAAGTTTTGGTTCTGGTTATGGTTTTGATTTATGTTTTGGTTACTAACTGTGACAACCATTTTTTTTACCATTTGTTGTAGCTCTTCCATGTTTTTAGATAGACGGTCATAATTGGGGTCAGATGTGGAAGCTACATTGTCATCTCTATATGTTACCCTCTTCTCAGCTCTCAGTCTTGCCCTTTTCTCAATCAAGTGGGCTTCTATATTCGCTGCTCCTTTCTGCATGTCTTCCAATGTGTTGTACTCTTTATCCCTAAGCTGATAGGCCATGTCAGCATCAAAGCCTTCGGGGTATTTCGCTAGGGCCATACCTTGGGGAGGTTTCATGTGTGGAGGAAGAGCGTTGTAAATGCTGTTAAATCTCGTTGTGTAATCATGGACACTCTCTCCTGTGTTTCTCTTAAGGCTCATATATTCTATTAGGAGTTGGCGAGGGTTAGCCTTAACTTCCGATTTGTTGATAAAAGTCTGATATAAGGTAGGGAGATCATTAATGCTACCCGGAGGTAAGATTTTAAACCATTTCTTCACATCACCTCCTAAGCTTTGGGCAAAGATTCTCATTTTAACTGTATCATCATCAATTTCCATGTAGTCAAAGGAATCTTCCATCCTATCTACATGATATTTTGTTGTGGTAGACTCTTTTGCAGTGAAGTGTGGGATCTTTGATTGATAATCATTGGGTAAGGGTACTAGAGGCTGAGGTAAAACCAGAGGTGTATACCAGGCTGCCATGATGATGTTTTGATGGGGTAAAGGGTTGACTTGAGTAGCTGTTATATGGATGACAGGGATACTGTGACCAGCAGAAGACTGATGAGCAGATCTAGGGTGACTGAGCCCCAAGTTTTGAATGAAGTGTATATCAGGAGGTGTAGATGGAGGGGTCTGTCTAATCCCAAGGTGCTTACCACTTTGAGGTGGTGAACCAGGGAGCTCAAGGTCTGGCTGGTCTAGGACACTGAATGACCTAGTTCTAGGTATTCTATTAGGTAGGTCTAGGTCAAGGTGAAAGTGTGATAGAGCTGTAAGATCTTCTGGTGCAGAGTTAGCTCTATGGATGTGGCTGGAAATAGTTGGTCTTTTAGGTGTAGGAGCTCCCTTGAGGATGCTCTCAGGGTTGTCAACTATTTCCAGTGGGTTTGGGTTAGGATAAGCTCTTATGTGAATGGTTCTTGAAGCCATAATGCTATCTTCCAACCAAGCATCTTAACCATACTTGTTACTTCTACTGTGGTTGATGTTGTTATGGAGGCTAGTCTCCCAGTGGAGTCTAATGTGAACCAAGATAATCACCAGGCCTACTGATCACCAGTGGAGTCTTTAAAACGTTTAGGGAATATGGAGTCGCCAGGTGGAAAGGTTTAGGATTTTTTTGGAGGGTACACTGTCCACCACAGTGCTTATGAGATGTTCCCTTTCAAGGATATCTTCCAAACACAACAAACTCTAACCAGAGATTGACTGGGAGGGCATTTACCAGATATGTCACCTCTGAAAGAGTGTGAGATCTGGAGGCTACCTGGCCCTTTTCAGACTCTGTCTAAGAGTATGGGAGAAAACAAAACAATGGTGTAGAGGTTGATCTATGAATATGAAATTTTAACTGCCAACCTAACCAGAGATTGTAGGTTTCTGAGGTTCCTATGATGTAATAAGATGGATGGTACTCAGATTTTCCCCAGCGGAGTCGCCATTATGTTGGGGTTCCCATGTTTTGGCCAAATTGGCAAGACCAAAAGATGAGACAACATTAAACCACTTTCAGACCTCAGGATCTAGCCCTCCTAGGTCCAGAGAGGGATCTCTCTATGTGAGCAAAGGTTTTATGTCTTTGAAGCTCAAAGTTTAAGGTGTTAGGCTCGTTATAGGCACAAGGTTTGTTTGGTTATTGGTTATCAGGAAAGAAGGGTTCAATGTAAGACAAGGATGAGCAAAGAGGAAAAGGGAAGAGGTGAAGTATTCCAGGGAGCAGTCAAAACCATTGGGAAATGGAGTCAGGAAAGGATTTTCTTACTATCCAATGTGCAAGCTTTCAATTGGGCTAGTCATCTAAAACATTGGATCTTAAAGATGACAGTGTGATATGGAATGGTAGGAGAGGAGAGACAGTAAAGGTTTAGAACACATAGTTAAATACTAGCTGGTCGCACAAGGATCCTAGTGGACAGGGCTAACTCTAAGCCCCAGTGTTCCCAAATCTTCCAACTAAATCCTTAACAAGAAACATCTAAGAATAGAATTCATTTAATTCATACATCAGAGAGCAGGCAATAACATCCACTACACTGGTTAAATCAACTGAAATCAATTCTTAGATAACACATTCAGAAGAAAACATTAATGGCAAGGAGAGCAGAAACATAGGGTACCTAACAAGGGTAAATCCTATGCCAATATTCTGATGCAAGCCAGTAGAAACAAAATTAAATGAATTAAAACACAGAGATAGGAAAACATCACCGCTGCTTTAGATCAGGATCCAAATAAATGTGCTTGTCATATTGAATAGCAATACCAGTCAAGTACAACAATGCCAATAGCCGAATACTCAGTCTGAAATCATATTCCTCAGCCTATCTTACAACTTTACACAGAGACTGTGTCTCAAAAGAAACTACTTGCAATTCTTCTGATAACTGATCAACAACATTTATAATGAGTTTCTTCATGAATTTATAGCTCCCGTGGAGTAGAGGAGGTAGGTGAAAAACTAAATGCAGCATTAACACTCAGACAAGGTAGAAGGCCAAAGTCCACTCTGTATAAATCTTGTGCATTTATCTCTGGCACTCTTTTGGGTGAACGAATGATCTTCTTCAGGCTTCCAATTACTATGATATTGACCCTGATGTACACTGGCCTGCAGGACTCTGTGATACTTCTGGTGACTTAAAAAAAGGTCAAACAACGATGCTAGGATCTCCATACTGTGAAACAAATGCTTCTGATAGTATCTGGACTGTTGTTGGGGCGGAAAATCTTCTAGGACACAACATAGAATAAGGAACACATGGGTGCTTCGTCCTTTCCTAGGGAAAAAAATTCTGCTGATGTAGAAACCCTGATACACTGATTTCTTCGTTCTTTACCTTCTGCGTGATCCATGGGTCTTCAATCTGATGCTTTACCTTTAAAAATTTGAACATAAGGCTTAAATATCTTCATTTGCGTGCCTTAAGCTCTCTGCTGCTTAATTTAAATCTCTGTCTGCAGAATCTGTGCTTTAATGGCTCCATGATAGTTTTACAGGGTCAAACCCTGTTCTTTTAATGGAATTCGTGTGAGAGCACTATCCCGAGCTTTTCTCCATGATACGATCTTCGTGCACGCTCTTCCCTGTGTTCTCTGTCGCTGTGACAGAAACCCTGAATCATGGCGGCAATTTACTGTTGGTAACCCTGCAAAACACGAAAACCTATTAGGAAAAACATGTACGGGGGTGGGATGATGTGGACGACTACGAGGATGATAGTGGGACTGCGGAGAAATGGCGAAAAAATGCAGAGGAATGGTGGAGAAATGCTCTGGTGAAGGTTGGCGAAAAACAGTGGAAGATGTTAGCACCCTGTAATTGGCAAGATTGGCAAAGTCCAACTACAGAGGTAACATCATACCACTTTGGGATTCTAGGATCTAGCCCTCCTGAATCTGGAGAGGGATCTCTCCAATAAGTGCAAAGATTTATCTTGTTTGCTTTTATGTGTGATTTTAGGCTAGTTGTTAAGGACAAGGATTTTGTTTGTTTTGGTTGGACAAAGATAAATGAAGGTGAAGGAAGTCTAAATGAAGGGTGAAGATGAATGAAAGCGAAAATTGATTCAGCTAAGAAGATAAGCAAGAAACAACTTTAATCCATTGGGCTATGGAGTCATAGTAGGGTTTTAATTGAAGTAGCAAGAGGCAAGAGTGGTCCATGGGGCAAGTCATCTATGTCTAAGGATCTCTTTAAAGTTTGATTTATGGAATGGAGTGATACATCAAGAAGGGGAATTAAATAGATGCAGAATGAGGAGCAGCCTAGGATCTGATAAGTACTTTTAAACCAGTCAGCCTTTGACAAACACTTAAGAAGGACATGAAAGCAGACTAGGATCTGGTAAGTACTTTTAAACTAGCCAGCCTTTGATACACTTTCAATAGAAAACATCTTAAAACATAGGGAAACTTGGAAACAACTTTTAGATCAGAAACTAGCGGGCCGGGCGCACCACAAATCCTCTCCTAGCTCTTTTTTACTGGGTTACTTTCAAGACAATCACAGAGATAACACATAATGGCCTAAGATCTGATAAGTACTTTGAAACTAGTCAGCTTTTAACACATTCTAGGGAAATAATCAGACAGTTATGAAGACAAGTCTGGGACCAGGGCTAACCATATCTTCCTTCCAGTTCATCCTCACACAACATATGCAGAAAGTAACATTCAAGAATAATATTCAGCTAAGACAATAAGACGAGGGAACGCCAGCATTCCTATGTCTAAACTGAATTAAATCATTCCTGAATAAACAGATTGAAAGAAAACATTTAAATAAAGGTTTCTCAGCCAGAGAAGGTTACTGATATACAGTAGGTCCTAACCCTGTTTAAACTGTTCTTTATAGTGGAAAATGAAACAAAATGAAAACAGAAATAAAACAACAAGTTACAAGGAGAGTAACATCACCGTCAACATAGACCAGGATCCCATAAATCAGCTTGTATTGATGTTCCAAACCAGTTACAATCTTTAAGTCCAATGGTTCTTTACAGCTTCAGGCTTCTCAGCTCAACTTAGGTATTTTCTCTTACAAACATAGCTTACAGCAGCTTCAGAAAACTATTTACATGCTACAGATATGCAGTGACCAACGATTTCTCATCTTCTACAGAAGTATTTATAGAAGAATGAAGAGAAAATATCTGAGGAAAAATCTCTCAGGACAATTAATACAGGTTCAAGACTTCTCGGCCTGTTGAGGGGCTCGAGGGAGAAGTGTACAGGTGGACTAATGTATTAATGCTTACAATTAATAACAAAGCTCGGTGGGAGCTTTATTTGACTTTGAGGCTTTGTGCACTGTGTGGAGTAACTTCTGCAGATTTTTATGCATTTAATTCCTGGCAGAAGTAACTCCCTGGCTGTGTTGAGGCGAAAATCTGATTTTCTTCAATAACTTCGGCCTCTGCTTTGAAAGGTTTGAGGCAACAGGTGGCTCTGTGGTAGCTGAAGAATTAATTTTCCTCAAGATGTGGCGGTGGAGGCTTTCTGTCTGATAAAACACTTTAGGTTTTCTTTAAAATGTGTTTTGAGTCGGGGATTAGGATTTTGATGACCGTCTTAGCCGTAATCCCCGTAATACTGTCTTCAATCTTCATCTATTGTGCTTTATCTTCAAAAATGATACTCTTTAACTGTTCTTTTGAATAAAACAGTGTCTTGTCGATGTGCAGGGCCGCACAGGGCTCTTTATGCTATCAACGCTCATGAAACATTGATAAATCATTGACTTCAAACCTGTGAATGGTTCTTTTAAATAGCTCGAAGGCGCAGGAAACATCTTTCCTAATCCTCGGCTTTCCTTCTTTATACAATGGAAAACCATTAAAACACCTGCAAAACACAAAAACAATTAAGAAATCCTGCATTTTTAGGTTAAAACTGCTTCGGAAGGCGTGAAAGATTGGGACCGTTGGATGGTTGCATCCAACGGTGGAGACTTTATACAGAGGAGGTTAATAGGGATTGCAAAATCGTACCGCAAATATTTGCGATGAGTGATCAGGGGTTTCACAAAAAATTCGATTTGCGATTTGCGATGGAGGAGGGAATATGCGATGGGCGGATTATGCGACGGAGAGAAAATGCGATATTGCGATTATGTGATGGGCGGAAACTGCGATGGATCGCATCGCAAATATTTGCGATGGCTCTTTGGAGGAAAACTGAAAATTGCGATTTGCGATGGATCGCAGCGCAAATATTTGCGATGCTTTTTGGAGGAAAACTGAAAATTGCGATCTGTGATCTGCGATGGATCGCAGCGCAAATATTTGCGATGCATCAGTTTAAAAAATAAAAAATTGGAAATTCTGCGATCTGTGCTTTGCGATAAGCGCCAAAGGGTTAAAACTTGGTTCCAGGGTGCGGGCGTATGGAAGAAAAGGGGCTAAGGGCTTAAGCTCGAGGGGCTTAAGTTCTGTACATAAAAACATGTATTTTCATGGTTTTGAAGGGTTTCTTGAAGGAAATGAAGGTTTCGGTAAGGTTAAAAAGTGGGTTTTTAACCTTATAAAAGGGATTTTAATGAAATGGAAAGGGAGAAACATGAAATTGTGGGTTTTTCATTGGAAATGGAGAATAGAAAATGAGGTTAGTGAGGAAGAAAAGGAAGGGGACCAAGGGGTTCTGCAGCAGTATTTAACTTGGTATTTTTGAAGGATTTCAGAGGCTTTTAGGATGTAAACAGCAATAAGGGATCTGGACAGAGGCATGAGGCCTTAGAGAGACTTCAAGAGCCAACAATTTTTAGTGATAAAATTGTTCCTTGGAGGCTCCAAAAATATTTAGCCACCTTTTGGTATAACAAAATATTATAGGTGGCTAACAGAAGGTGTCGAGGCAGACGTTTAACGTAAAAAACATTAAATTTTAATCTTTGAATGGATTATAAAGGGGACAGGCGAGAAAAACGATGAAGATACGTGGATGAATGACGTGGCAGGCCCGGGTCAACGACGGGTGTGTGATTGAATCTGGACCGTTCGATCTCGTCGGAGATCAATGGTGAAAAATACATCAGAGGGCGATGGACAGTGGGCCAGGGGTATGGTTTCCTCGGGTTAAACCTCGTGCAGCTTCATTGTGCGATGACCGTTGGATGGGCCGCCTCAGATCAGATGGCTGACAGCAATATCGCTACGCATCTGTGAACGAACGTTAATGCGTGATGCGGTAGTGGTTTTGAAATAGTGTCAAAGCCACATGTCGAATGCTAAGTGGAATTTCTGGGCAATGGGAAAATACCACCTACCACCCAAAGGCGGTGTGATAGATATCACCAGGTTTGTGAACAGTGTTTGTGGCAGGGACCACCGGGATGGATGTACTGCGGATCGTCGGATCTGTGGGTGAATAGACGACGATGACGCGATCGGGGCGATGAACGGGGTAGACCACGGGCGCTGCAGAGTTAACATGGATCGTCCGATCTGCGCCGATCGACGGTTGATATTGCCTCTGATACCAATTGAGATAAGCACTTTTTTGGTTAGCGTCTGGTTTCGGCACCTAGGTCACAAGGTGGAGGAAGAGCCGAGGGGCTGGCTGAAAGGTGCTAGCCCTATTATAATGTTAAAAGTGGGTTTTTAACCCATTTCGGTGCATTTAAAGCCAAAGGAGGGTAGTGATAGGGAACAAAGGTGAGAATTTGGCTAGACAAAGGGTAAAGGTGGGTTTTCAAGGGGATTTGGGGAGATTAAGGGGACCATAAAGGGGGAATTTTTGGAGAGGTTTAGAAGGATTAGGGGGGTGATTTTGGGGTAAAGAAAAGGGGTTTTGACAAATGAAGAAGAGGTGAAAAGGGACATTCTGCAAGGATATAAGGGTTAATGTAGGCCTTTTGGAGCAGAATTTATGTAATCAATGAGACCTTATAAAGGGAGTCAGCAGAGGGAAATTTATCAAAGGAAAAGGCACAGGATACTTCAAGAATGATGTGTCTTCAGGGGAGATGCATTCCTTGAAGGCTCAAAAACAATTTAGCCCCCTACTTTGCTTTGTCAAAAATTTATAGGGGGGCTAACACTATCCATCAAAGGAAACAAGACTTGTGAATGTTGAAGATCAGTCAACCAAATTAAGTGAAGGTGCAAGGTGTGCACAGTACAAGTCTATAACTAGGTGATGATATCACAAGAAAGGTTCACACTTAGTTGAAGAAGGAAGAATACAAGTGGAGACTGAGGTCTCTAGTCTTGCTGCAGAAAGGTGCAGGACTGTGCAAAAAAGAAGGATCATATCAAGGAGTCAATGAAGAAGTAGTGACAAGGTGTTGGAGGCATACAAGGGTCAAGGGTTTGTGTCATGGTCATGGTACTTGTCATCTGAAAGTATATAAGAAGAAGTTCTTGTGGGTTTTCCTCTCCAAGAGGGAGAGATTTTGGCACTGACTTGAACAACCTAAATTTGTGTCTCTTGTATTTTGGTAATTGACTTGATGAAAGAAATAATAAGATAATAAGAGAAACCACAAGAAAAATAATTAACCACACAAGTAATTATCAAGAAGAGAAATTTCATTAAACCTAGCCCTATCTAATTCTCAACAGGAAGATGGCCAGTTGCATGAAAAATAGAATGGTGAAAATAAGCATATATGTAGGAGCAGGGAGCAAGAAAAAAAGAGAAAAAACATGCAAAAATCCCTTGGGGCTATGAGTGGGAACTCATTCCCTACATTATGGGATACCCTATCTGTGTATTGGTGTTAACTTGACAAAGAGAGCTTAGGGAAAAACTATGTAAATGAATGTAAAAGAGTTATATATATAAAGCTTGTTGTTGAAATTTTGTGTTATGGGTATAAGAATACCAAGGATCATTCCTCCTTCCTCGAACTGATCTTGGATCAGTTTCACCGATGTTGAAATTTAAATCTTCTTAGGCCTATGTCAGCTTGTGTAAGGATTGTTAGTCACTTCATTGTGTCAGGTTTGGTGTTTGTGTGAGACTTTTTTTTTTAAAAAAATCTTTGTTTTTAATGACCAACACCCTTTCTTTCTTCACAGTAGCGCTGCAAACACTATTCTATATGGTACAGCCGCGTTGATTTCCTTTCATCGCCCTTCTGCTTAGCACAGAAGTGTTGATCTCAGCCTTAGGAAAATTTGAGTTTCCCTTTTGATTTTCCAGTGTGTCTTGGCCCTTGAAGGAGTCTGTGGGATCTCAGTGATCTCCTTGCTGTGTGTTTGAATTACCTATCTTCTCTGAGCGACTATGTTTCGTCTCTTTGATTTGTTTGTAATTTTTGGAACTTTTGCCCATATCGAGCACCCTTTGTTGCATTGTTCTTCTCTTGTTTCGAAGTGAATTGGTGTATGCTTTGGTCATCTTTTCATTTTTGACTGTTTCCCTTCGGTTTATTTTCAAGCACAAGATTACAGATTGTTTGGCACAAAAGTATAGAAGAGTGTGTTTTGTCTAAATTCAAAAGGAATTGGAAGCGATTTTCATTTTGTTTTGATTTAGATTATCTTTGTTGTTTTAAAAAGAGTGAAAATCATTTCGTTCATGCATTATTTAAAGCGATTTTTGTTTGGTTCGATTGAAAGAAAAGTAAAGGGATTTTTCATTTCTTCTTTCATTCATTTGTTTTTCTTTTGATTACATTTAAAAAGTGAAAAACAAAAATAATATTTTCACGCATCTTACTGAAAGGAAAGGCATTTTCATTTTTCAATAATTTGCATTTGTTGGGAAAGTAAATTCAATTGGAAAAAATTGCATTTCATAACTCTGAACTAGTTTGGGGGGCGTTATTGTTGCTACATTGAGTACATTATTGCTCATTTATCTTCCCTAAATAGTTAGGATTCATTGAAATTGAAAGCTTCTTTCTTGCATTTAGTCTGCACCATAAGGATTCAGGTGACATTTGTTTTGAGCCTTGAAACTAAAACTTTAATCAAGATCAACTTAAAATGAACCCAATTTACCTTAAGGAGCATTGGAATTAACGAGAATATTTAGTGGTCTAGGCTAGGGACGTGTTCCAGTGTCGTTAAACGTAGGATCTGTCGCCAACGATCTGCGTTACATCCTGGGGGTGATATCCCTTCCCACATATGGAAGTATATTGATGTATGATAAGTATATTTGGGGCTCTCTCATCGAACGATTACACATTACACAACACTACTTCAGACTAGAATCCCACATACAATCACATATATTTGGGGAGACACCACTAGGTTGTAAGCCTTCCATAGGTAACCAAGTCGTCTGCCTTGTAGATGTGATACACCCAACACAACATTCGGGGATATTGGCTGCCGTACGTTAAGTCCTTGGTAAATTTTATTTGATTTTATTACCAAGTTGTATATTGCAGTTCACAAGTACTTGGTAAACATTTATGCCTAGAACACCTTTTTTATTTATTTTTTGTTAATTCTAAAAGTAACTTCCCACGAACATCTCACCGATGTAGTTCTCCGACCTTTTATTGCTAGGTAATTTGTGATTTTTTGTCACCTCCTCCTTTTTTATCTTCATTTGAAAGGTCATCGCGGCTGAATCATTGAATTCACCCACTCCCTCCTCTGACAGATCTCAATAACCTCCTCTCAGGGTCCCTCTTTTTCTAGTTCGACCCCTTGAAGCGCATGGTGAAGAGCTTGGAATTGTTATCAGTATTCAACCCATATCATCTCGAGCACTTCTTGATGATTTTCCTTGGACCATATCGGAAGAATCTAAGCCGAAAAGCCCCAAAACATCTGCACATTTCTTTGCCTTTCCTCAAAATCCACTCTTTGATCCGATTTTAGTCTTGCTTTAGCAACCTTATAGTGATTTTGATCAGCCCAGAATCCCTTTTCGTGCTTCTCCGGTAGCATATCGTTCTACCGCCCTTCGATTGTTTCTTGATGAAATGACATCTAATGCTGATGATGTTCCATTCGAGAGCACTCCTCAAAGCACTCTTGAAGAGACCTCTAGCTCTTATATCCCAGAATCATCTTCATCGGTATTTCCCTACGAGGGAGAGTTGTTCGGATCCACACCTCACGATTTAGGTAGTGGAACCGAAATATCTTCTAGTTATGTTCTTTATATGCTCCCGCACAGTTATAAATCTTTGGGAAACCTCATTTCTAGAGCTTCCGGTGGTACACCCTTATTTCCCGATCCCATTTGGTAGATGGGTATTCCTCCGTCTTCCGGCCCATTCCTTTCGAACGTGGTCGCGGTGTCTCAACCTATTGTTTGACTGAAAATCACCATTGGTCAAATGACCATGTCGTTTGGACTCTCTATCCCCTATTCACCATCTACGATTACTGCAGCCCCACCATTAAGTGGGAAATCCACAGTTTCATCCGTGCCTAGGGGGAAGTATAACCCTCTCTATGTACCTCCCCTATTGGGTGGGGGGCAACCAAGTTCTGTGTCTATTCCTGGGGTGTCACAACCTCATGCCCAATATTCTCAAGTTCAACAACCCCTTCAGCAACCGAATGTAGCATAATCGTATGTTCAACAACCTAACATTCCTTATGTTCAAAGGTTGAACATACAATATCATCATGTTCCTCAACTGAACGTATCTCAGTAGTAAGTCCAACAGCCCTAGCCTTTGGTGAGTGTTGTTGCGACTAATCCTCAGTTTGGTTCTTACACCCAAGCTGGTCTGAATCTCGTTTTGGGTCAATCTGGTCCTTTCCATCATCATCCTGATACTCAAAAATATCCATTTCCTAAAAGTCAGTACCAAAAACCTCAGTCTGGGCCTCAACTTGGTGCTTTATATCAACAAATTATTTAGTACCAGCAGACATAGCTAGGACCTCAGGCTGGACCCTATGTTCAGCAAGGAAAATAGGCTATACCTTATGTTCAATAGGAACCACAGGCTGGACCTTATGTTCAGCATGGACCGCAGGCTGGACCCTACATTCAATAGGGATCACAAACTGGACCTCATGTTCAAAAGGGAACTTATCCTGGATCCCATGTCCAACAAGGTACACAACCGCAGTTCCCGTAGGGGCCGTATCAACAACCCTATTAAGGTCCCTATTCGCAATATTGCAATGAGGTCCTTACCAGTTGTGGAGGAAATATGCATATCTGGGTCAGAATTCACCCTATTGGGGGAAAAATCCTTATCAATTAGGTTGGAACCCCCAAAATTTATCGCCTCATCATTTGCCTTTGTCGTTCTTGGATACGTTGTAATTTTTGGATGTGTCAAAGCTCACAAATGACCCCATCCAATATCAGCTGCAGTGGCCACCGATTCCAAATAAGTTTCTAGGATATTGTCTGAATTTCGAAGGAAAATTTGGGGAATACCCCCAAACCCATGTTATGACATACCACTTGTGGTGTTCCTCTAATTCTTGGGCTAATGATTCGATTCGTCTTTTCTAGCGTACTTTTATTGGTGCCGTGACCAAATGGTACATTAAGCTCCCTCAAGGAATTTTCTTTGATTTCAATTCCTTGGCTATGGCCTTCCTCACTCACTTCCAGCTGCCTATCCAGTATGAAACTGACACCCATATTCTCACCTTGCTGAAGCATTCAACTGCTATGCATATCTCGAATCACATCCATGAATGGCAGCGTCGCTGTCACCTCATAAAATTTGAGATCCCTGATCAAATGTTGACAGAATGGTTTACGAAATAATTCATTCCCAAGATTGCAAAATATCTTGCAATGGGTGGGTGTGTCATGGAAGAGGAGATCATTACTAGAGCTCAATACATATATTTGTTTTATTCCCAGTCCGAGACTCTATATGAGTTATTACTTGATGCGCTGAAACCTTCAACTAATCCTGCATCATCTCAGTCTCTTGTTATGCCTTCGGTGTGTAGGTTTTAACCCTATATAGAAATTATCTGCAAACGAGTTCTTAAATATTAAAAATAAACAATCGCGAGAGCGTAAAACATAAAATATATATACACAGAGATTTTTCCCTTGGATTCCAAAACCAAGACTACCAACTTGATTTTTCATTATATTCCTTTTAGTGTTACAACACATATATATACATGTCAAAGCATTCATAAAACCCAATCCATTAACCTTGGATTAGAACATAATCGTAGTTCCCTTGACCAGATATACAAAGTACCAGGGGCCGAAAACCATCATTCCCCAAAACCTACTTCAAAATTCAAAATTCATAGGATCACTCCACTAACGTCCAATGATCGCACAAGGAGATAACCCTTCCCAAGTAGGGATGGTAACAATGACATCCTATTGTATCAACCCTCAAATGAAAACACTTCAAGCACCCTAGGGTTCCAATCCATTCTTAAATTATTGTCCAGTTTATCGATTGCACAGATAAAATTCTTGGCCAACTTGCTTGGTTGCCCCCAACATCGATTCCTCTATGCTAAAATAAACATATGGAATACACCCGCGTGTGCCATTAAGATCTCAATGACGACCATGTGCCATGTCCCCCAACTCATTTTCTAGGTGGGGTGGTGGCGTTCTGCCCCCCATTCATCAATGCACGTCATCCATCCCATGCATTAATAATAATAATAATAATAATAATAATAATAATAATAATAAAGTTATAATTTAGTTAATTCTTATGATTTTAAAAATTTTAGCAACTTGAGATGTATGATGAAGTAAGTGTTTTGATGCTTATTTACCAGCCATTTAATTTATATGGTTAAGTTAGTTAAATTAAAATTCTGAAAGCCCTATTCTAAAATAGACATGCCTACATAATTACTATATACAAAAATAACTATCAAATTGATATTCAAATTGTATAAATTATATAGTAAATATTATAAATTTTTAAGAAATAAATACATAAACTAATTAAGAAAAAACTATCTTTTTGCATTTTTTTCATTTAAATTTTTACACGTAATATGTTCATTCAACCTAAACTTATCTATAATTTATTTCATTTTGTTTAACAAATATGAATTTCCAAACACATCAGTACTCATATGTATTCAACTTGGAATTCAATTTTATTAAGTTTTGGATAGTAAATACAATATCATGACCCATGGAGGGTGCGAAGGGTTGGAAACTCACCCAAGCCTGAGATGAGTGCAGTGGGTGATAAAAGAGGGATGCATGCTACTTTCCATCTTGCAGTTTGCATGCTTAATTATACTCTGCATCATGTAAGCTATATGAAGGTGATTAAGGAAACTTGCAACACCTGAGCTTGATCATGTGAAGTATGGTAAGGGTGTACTTGGATTATATCTTGAATTATAGAGGAAATTCTTAATTCATTATGGAAATAAATGGTGAAAGGAAAATCCATTACGCTGAGAGGTGGCTAGATGAAGAATAGTTTGTAAGGTTTGAAGTTGGTCACATGCATATAATCAACTGACCATGGAAAGAAAATAATAGGGATGGTGTTGCTGATTTGAAAAGGTTGATCCATGGAATAACTAAGGAATGAGGGTATGGCTTTTTTCATTGGAGGGAACCTCCCATAGCAGATCAATCCAACCTTTAGACCAATTGATAGCATCTTCAAAAATTATAGGTTTGGGATTTTCGATATCCCAATCTGGAACATTGTTTCATTTTTAAACACTCTTTACTGCTTTGAATTCTATCTTTGGTTTTGTGGGTTTCTAGCTATTTATCCCCTCCCTGGGTTATTATTGTGGTAGGTCTAGTTTTTTCTCTGAGATAATCTCACTCCTCTACCCTAGTATATTTTCCATTGTCCTCCATCTCCCTTTCTCTTTGTGCCTCTCGGAGCCCCTCTGGTCTTATTTCTCTGTATTAGGCATGTGCTCTCCGCCACCTTTTTCAATCCACTCATTGTGGTTTTTTCCTCCACCACTTGCCCCATGCTTAATCCACTCACTCAACATAAGAGTTTTCTCGCCCAACTCTTTAAGGTAGGCTTATTGCTTTATTCCATCCTTTTGCTAGGGAAACCATGGAACATTACAAGAACATAATTCATGAAGCTATCTAAAGGGCCATTTAATATGTGGAAGAACATTTCATTCAATATCAAAGATTTGTCGTATACAGACACATAAAATAAGAAACTAGGAGTGGGTTATTGATGTTGGGAATTCCAATAGGGTTATGAGGGCCATGACCACCTCATACATGTAAACACCTTCCATCATTTGAAAAAAATGACAAACAAAAGACTTTTACTGAATAGGAAGGGGTAATCCATAGAGCCGAAGTGTGAAGTCCCCCGTGTGCCTGAATGGCTTGGCAGACCTCTTTGGATCTCTATGCATTTCATCGTCAATAATGTATCTCACCATCCGAACTGCAAGGGACACATTCACCCACAGGGATTTATAAAGCTTGGGGTCGTACCTAGGGACGAGGTAGAATGAAAATGGAACTAAATGGATGGTGAACTGGTCTAAGAATTTGGAAAGAACGCTGGAACTTATGGTCGTAGGAAGCCAACGTCGGTTCCCAACTTGGCTAGGACCAGAGCAACAGGGTTCATGATCCGACAAGGCGCAAGCCATATGTTTTACTATGTTTTTTTTTGGGATAGTTTTGATTCCTCCAAAAGTGGTTTCCATTCTCAACTCTTCTCCATGGGATTTGAATCTATGATCTATTCCTTGGGATAGTTTTGGTTCTCCCAAAGGTGACTCTCATTCTCCTCTCCATGGGATTTGAACCTATGACCTGGTGGAGACTGATCCCACACAAACCATTTGGTCTACACGTTGAAAACTCAGCTTATTGGAAATCAAAAATTTACTTTTCGAAAATATGCTATATTGACCTTATACAGTGTTTAATTAGATGAATCTTTGATATGGGCATTGTTTTGGAGTTCACATATCAAAGAGACGATTCCAACAAATTCCTACTAAATTCTAAACAAAATTGACTTAGAAGTTATACTCTAAAAACCTCCAAAACTTACAACAATTATACTATGAGTAGACTTCTATTACAAAATGCCAGCTTTATTAAAAATATGTAACTTAACCATATATCCTATATTGTTACTACTAATCTACAATCTACATCTGAAAAATGATAATACTATAAATAAATTATAATATATTTTTTATTAAAAAAATTAACTAAATCATTTAATAAAAACAATTTTTAATTGTTAACTATGTAATGTAATGGAAAGTGGGCCTTGGGTGAGCTCGTCTTCTTTGGACATAAGGAAAGAGGTCGGCCCAAGACCTAGAGGCATATTGTTGGAGCACCCTATTAAGGACTTGTTGACGGGAAGAAATTCCTGGTCAACAGTAGGGTATCTCCCCGGTAAAAAGTCCCAACTAGACTCTAGACTATTTGTGATAGGGATCCCATCTAGGGTGTGGGTCCAGCTACAACTGAATATACCTTTTCTCAGACGGAGAATGAGCCATGCATACCTATGAATACACGATTACCCAAATGATACAAGACATATGGATGATGAGTCCTCCTGAAAATGAAACATTATAAATAGAAAAGTGAGTTTCGAAGCATGCAGCCAAAATAAAATGTTGTTAGAAACACATCATTAGGGTCATGCTCATAAAATCTTCTTGACCACAAAAGAAACAGTTCTCTATGGTCGAAACACCCTTCAATTCCTTAAGCGTTTTCTGAAATATGAAGTGATATTAATAACGAAGTCATTAAAATCTCTTAATAAAATATTCTCATACCATTAGCACATCACGTAAGCTTAAACGTATAAATGACATGAGCAGAAAAACGCAGACTAGTTAATCATAAGAGATAGCCAATACATGAGACACAATATTCATAATTCTAGCACACATAAGTCCTCATCAATAGTGGAATCAAAAAAAGTATTTGTATTCATTCACGGAAATATGCACTCGATGCTATACAATTGTCTCTGCTCCTTTTGAAGTACCGAAAAAAGATCCATTACAATCTCTTGGAGGGAGTACTTATAGGGAAAAATTAACCCTTGAGTGGCCCTGACCTTTCAGATTCCCGACTATTGGTATGATCTGTGACCTAGCCTTGACTGCGACCTATGACCTGCGCCATTTCCTTTGTCAAGGAATCAATTGTGTGATGGAGAGGTCCAGTACGTCTATCTACTACTGATCCTTGAGGTACTTCTACCAAGCCTGATAGTCTGCAGCTACTAGAGTGACCTAGGGGGTATCTTCTCTTAATCTATGAAAGTGTTCAAGAACGTCTGAGACCAAAGTGTGCCTCTTTACGGAGATTTGATTGGATAGGGAGGCTATTTTGGTGTAGATCCAGACTGGTGTGATGATGAATTGAATAATATTTTCCTGTGAGGCCAGGAGGTCTTGGGAAGCATCTTCTTGCCTCATTGGTTGCAGGAATGCTTGAATGTCTTGGGTCACCTCTTCCCTTGTTTTCTCAGTGTCCAATGCTCCTAGCTGGGAAATAATATGGTTTATTTCAGCCATTGAATCGATGCTGTTGATCAGGTGTTCATAAGTAGACATCACCCTCTCCACATCATTTACCAGTTTATCCTTCGATTGTATCTTCATTAGGATCTGGAATTTGTCATTCTAGTACAAATCCAATCCTTCCTTGGTAGGGTGTCAAGAGCCTACAGATATGTGTTTGACCATTCTAGGATGCTGTCCAAGGCGGTGGAGGCCTCCTTCAATTATGCAGTTCTTCTTTTAGTTTCTGATTGAGCTTTTAGCAGTGGTGCGACTGTTTGATTTATCATGAACATATCCTCATACACTTGCTTCATGGTAGCTTCCAAAGTAACCAATTCCCTTTGAATGGTGATTGGTAGTTCATTGGCCTGGGCAGTTGTGAAATGCAACCTTTGGATTTCTTCTTCCAACATCTTCTTCTCTTATTCGTACTGAGTTGCCTTTTGCTCAGAAGCCTAGAGCCTGTTTTTTAAGGATAAAATCTCTCTGCTCATCCTGCTAACATTTTCTTCTGTGGCTACCGCAAAGGCAATCCCTGCTGATGTGATCATGATCAGATTAGTCCTGGTATCTAGGACTATATCCTTTTCTGTTGTAACTGCGAGAGGTGCAACCAGGTTCCGCGTAAGGCATTTTCTTTTCTCTTGTCTGATCTTGTGCGTGAACTGGTCATACGTCATCCTTGTTAGATCCAAAATCTCATTTTCCCGTTCCTTTGAGGTGCCAAGGTCTGAGAGAAGAAAATGCACACTCGTCATGGGGGTTGTTTGGGGAACATCAATGTGAGGCAGCTCTATTTTTCCTCTGTTTCTGGGGGAGGTGTCTTGCTTCCCCCTGCTTCTTTGGAAGAGTCTTCTTGTGATTTCTGGCTTTCTTCCTCCTCTCTTCTCTTCTCAGCCTGTAATTTTTCTTGTTTCTATTTTAACTTACACTTAGCCTCTTTATTCCGTTCTTCCTCTTCCTTCTTCTTACATTCCTCTTCCTTTGTTTTCCTGCAGGCTTCTTTTGCTTGATTTTTCTTCTGTTCCTCCCTTAGTTGTATTTTTTGTTTCTCCTTAACTTGCTTCTTTTGCTCGTCTTCCTCTTACTGTCGTGCTAGGGAATCTTGGGTTCTTTTGAGTTCCTCTTCCTTTGCTTTCTCCTTGGCTTCTTGTTGTGCCTTAGCCTCTTTATCTGTCTTTTCCAGTTTCTCTTTAGAGAGACTACTGCCCGTATCAGTCCTTGGCTTCTTGGCTTTGGAAGATGAGGCTCCTCCTATCAGGCACTTCATTTTAGCGTGTTGACCTATAATATTCCTATTTTAATAGGAATATTCAATTTCATTTTGTTTTCTTTGTTCAAAGAATAATTATGTAAAGGAGGGTCAAAAACTCCTAATAAAAGAATAAATACCTGCCCAATGTGAACAAAGGCAAATCAGGGTTGTCTTAATAAAATCTACTTGTGTGTGAAATATGATTGAGCCATTTGACTGGGTCAACAGGACCAAATCACAACACAGTCCAGATACATTGAACCTCCTGGATGATCAGTGCAATTCTAGAAGAAGGTCCTCCATGTGAAAAGGGTTAAATGAATGAAGGTGGTTTAGGGTTTTGGCAAGCTCTCATCTTATAAAAGGAAGGGGAAGGGAACATGTTGAGGTTGTTCATGATTTGATTTCTGAATTTTTGTCTATTTATACAAACAAATTTCTTGGATGCTTAGCCTAGATTGCATGGGAATTTCCTGTTTAGGAGTTCCATCTCTTCCCATTAAGGAGCTCTTGGGAGAGCTTGTATTTCTTGTCCACTATCTGGTTGGAGACCAAGCTTCTACTTCCAACTACAATGCAGATCCACTGAGGGTTTGTTTTCTTTTTTAAGATGCAGCAATTGGACCTCTAGATTTGTCCAGATCTAGCTTATATTGGAGCCTCTTCTCAGTGAGTGTCTCTTTTAACCTCCTGGAAGAGTGCAACCATTGTTTGAGCTTCAGTTTTGATCTTGGCATCAAGCCAAAGTATTCTACATCACCCTCTATGTAGTTAATTGAAGGGATTGCGTCCTTTTCATGCAGAGTTGCAGTGGGTTTTTGTATCAGCTTGGAGGAAAGATCTCTGGTGAAAGGGACCCTTCCCTTCACTGTGGTGATCCATGGATTTTCCAACAAATCCATGTTCATTTTAGAGCTGATATGATGTGTATCATATGCTTCAGAAATTTCTGAATATTATTGCAGATCTGTGGCTTAGATCTCAGATCTATTCATTGATATCCATCTTTTGCTGGGATCCCCAAGGGGCGTGTAAAGAAGAGCCTCTTTGGCATATAGATCTGTAATAGATCTATTTTTTCATGTAAATATCTGCCCTAGATCTGATATATAATGAAATAATGCTTCAGCATCCTGAAAATTACGTCGTCAATCCCATTTTGCATTTTCTTGTGTTGTAGTGTCTCATTTTGAAGCCTTGATCCATATAAAACTTTTGCCTTTCTATGATATATTGCATAAATAATATCATAGGTCTGATTTACTTATTTCCATACTTATTTGTACCTAATTCCTTCAGAAATTTACGCTGCATATGCTTCAGTCACATTCTGCATACTCTAGGTCATGGGAAATTAGCATTTTTAAGCCATTTCGGGAGTGGGAGATCTGTTTAACTTAGCTAGAATGATTTTTTTAAGCTGAAATTTTGTATGGGAGTCCCTCATGATCTAAGATAACAGATAAAACCATCACTTTCCTATTTTTTTACTCAGATTTCTGAAAATAACCTTTTTAGGGCTTAAATCATTGTTTTTCCCCACTTTGGGTTGAAGGGATAGATCACTTTCCTTGCTGCTGCATGTATTACTGTTATTAAAGTGTATATTAACATATCCCATGCATTATTAGCCTAATAATACTCTAATACAGTGTTTATATATTGCTGCAGTCCCTCATTGGACATTTATCAAGTCATACTAGGTGTAGGAGGCCTGTTTGCCTCACCTCGTCTGTTTGGTTTCGAATCACCTATTGGAATTGGGTCTTAGATTATATGATATAAGGAATCCAAGGGCTTATCTTGGTTTCTGAAGCACACATCCCTGAAAATTGCATTTTTCAGGCCTATCTTGCTGAGCAGTCCCTTTTGGGATATTACAGTGGTATCAAAGCAAGATCTTTGGCTCAACTTGTGGGATTCAAGCCAAATTTTTATAAAGAGAAGTAGCAGAGAAAAAAATTATGGAGAGGATGATATTTCTCTCATCAATTTTTAGATCTAAGAAGAAATAAGAAGAAGAAAGAAATGAAACTCCTAGAGGGTTTCAAGAAGAAGGAAGCTGCAGTGAGACCTCTAGAAAGTTTCAAGAGGAAGAAGAAGATCCATGCACTTCCTGTTCTCATAGAGGAAGTGGAGAGAAATAATACCACTTAGAACATGAGATCTTGAGTGGGTATTTGGAAAAATACAAGTGCCAACCTAGGGATTTCAAAGAGACCCTAGATTTTCCTCAGTTTATTTAACTAAGACAAGAAAGAAGAAAATGCAGTGAGAGAATGATAAGAGGCAACAGATTTTTGTTCTCTACATTTGATGGATCACTCAAGTGTGCAGCAGAGACTTGGGTAATGAAGCTAGAAGCATTGTTCCTACTACATCCAGTAGTGGAGAAAGAGGCTGTGGAGATCTCAGCGCTGCACTTGGAAGGCAAGGAAAGCTCTTGGTGGTTTAGCCATGGAAGTCATGCAAGAGTACCTACTTTTTCTGATTTCACTCATCAGATAATTAGAAGATTTGGCAGTAGAAGATCAGAGTAGGAGGAGGAGTCCTCTTCTCCATTTGAGGAGCCTTGTACCAACGATGTCACATTCATGGAGGGGCAGCCATCTGTAGCAGTAGTTGGATAAGCCAACACATTGAAGAGAGGAACCCTTGCAGCCATACAAGAGGTTCCCAAGGCTCACCAAGAACAACAAGCTTGCACCGCACTGTGCAGTTTGGGTTTGATCCAAGAGGGGATGAACATTCATTCCTTTGCACCTTATTTTAGTTGCATGCAGTATGAGGAGTTAGGGTGCAAGATGGTGGGAGGCATGATGAGTGTTGTGCCAATTTGTGTTGGTGTTTTGCCTTCAGCACACTTGGATTCTTTTAGATCCAAGAGGATCAATGATGAGAGTTCTTTCCTAAAATATTTCCAAGGGGTTACATCTCAACTTCCCATGAGGTGTAAGGAGGAATACTTGCTTTGGAAGATTGGTAGTCTTCATTGGGAGGATACCAAGGGAGAAAATGATTGGAGGCATCCACATTTTGATGAAGAGTATTCTTCTAAAAAATAAGACATGAATATTCCTCTTTCAGAGGTAGACCAAGATCTAAGGTCTCCTATGGAGGATGAGGAATTTTCTACCTTTGAGGAAAAGGCTAGGGGTGACAGCGCAGTCATGACAGAGGCATCTCTAGCATTTCATGTAGAAGGAGAAGAAGTAACTGCTCCAAGAAGAGAAGCTCTTGCATTCTTGCAAGGAGTTTCAAAGAGTCTCACATATAAACATTATGGCACAATCCATGAGTAGAAGGTGCCATCAATATCAGATGGAGAGATCCTAAATAATGCATAAGATGAAGAGGAGGGCAAGCTTCATTGGGAAGGAAACATTTACCCCTCTTTATTTCAAAATATTGATGTACTAAGAAGGTAGGAAGATCTATGCAAGACAAGCCAGGACACATCAGTCCATACATATTTCTATTATGATCTATGTCTTGATGTCTCCTTACTTAGAATAAGCCCTCTAGGGAAACTCCTCGATAGGAAGAGCAAAGTATTCTCTCAACCTTGTACAATGATGATAGATTTTGCCAAGAGAGGGACTATTGCAGCGCTGGAGAATTTGGGTAAGAATCATGCTTATGTCAATCACATTCTACTTTATGATTGCATGCATTCTTTTACTTTACATGTGCAGACCATGACTCCTATAAGGAGTGTCATACCTTATAAACTCCATGGCCAACTATGGGCCAGGACTATTTTCAAACTTGGCCACTCCCTTGATGGGCTAAGGGAGGTTCTGTAGCATGATGGGTGCTTCCCTAAAGCACAAAATATTCATTTCACCTTCTGCCTTGGTGGAATGATGAGGGCAGCAAGTAAGTGGCATGTAAACCACTTACCACATCCAGATCTAAAGCAGGGAGGATATGACCTGTGTTGGTTTCTATGGGGTGAGTGTGGGTACCGCCCAAGGTTTTTGATTTTCTTGTCTCATGCCTTGTATCTCAAGGAAATAATGCATAAGGAGGAGGCATGGTTACTTTGGTTGACAAGAAGAAAATATGGACACCCCATGATGAATCCCATGTCCATACATTTTCTTATGTCTATGGTGTATGTACATGTATTTCTGTTTAGGATGGATATCATAATCATGTATGTACTTTGGGTTGGGAGAAATTGTCACCTTCTCATGAGGTGGCATAAGGGAGCTTGTTTATATCATGATGTTAATAATGCTCCAGTATTTGTTATGAACATGAGAGGAGGAATGACACATTGTGTGGATGTGTCCATTGGAAATGAAATCTCCCATATTTACTTGTACTTCAAGAGGAGGATAGAACATTGTGTGGCTGCTACATTATATCATTTGTTTTCTTATGCTAGAAGCCATATGTTGGGCTTATGTCATTGGGAGAAGTATCTCACTTAGGAGAATTTGCAGCAAGACAGGTGTTGTTTGGATCATATTCAGCCAACACCTTTTACCCTCTACTATTTCCAAGCTTTGAAGAAGCTTTTTGTAGCAAGAAGGTGGTGGGATGGCCACTTATTGTACTATGAATTGAGGCAGCAAGATGAAGGAAAATGCTGGTCTCAAGGGAGGGACTATTTTCACCATCCAATATATCATATGACACTTAGTCCATGTTACTTTTGGAGCACATATGGTGAAGATAATCTATTCACTATATGCATGAAAGATTGGGCAAGAAGGCTCACTAGAATTCATGAAAGGAATCATGAAGTTCCAAGTCTCGTTTGGCTTCATGAGGACTATATTATTACAGCCCAGGATCATCAGCTCCATATGTATCATAGATGGAGGGAGAGACAACATAAGTTGCGTATCCTTATCTCTCATTTCCAGCCATGGATTCCCTACACATTTCATATGGTGGGGATTGGTGACTATTTCCTTGAGTTTTCTAGGATGGCTCACTTTGTTTGTATGATAGCAGGGAGATTGGATTGTCTCATGGGGGTTGAAGTGTCCAATATTTACCATCTCTCATACCTTGAAGGGACCAATGGATAGCATATGATTCTTTTATGTATCTCCCACTATTTCATGATGACAACTATTTGGTTCATCCACCAAAGGAAAATTTGTATTCTTGGGAGGAGACAATTCCATTGGAGGTTTTGCAAGTCCTTGTGAGTTGCTTGAGGACAAGCAACATTTTGGAGGGGAGGATTGTAATATTCCTATTTTAATAGGAATATTCAATTTCATTTTGTTTTCTTTGTTCAAAGAATAATTATGTAAAGGAGGGTCAAAAACTCCTAATAAAAGAATAAATACATGCCCAATGTGAACAAAGGCAAATCAGGGTTGTCTTAATAAAATCCACTTGTGTGTGAAACAGGATTAAGCCATTTGACTGGGTCAGCAGGACCAAATCATCACACAGTCCAGATACATTGAACCTCCTAGATGATCAACACAGTTCTAGAAGAAGGTCCTCCATGTGAAAAGGGTTAAATGAATGAAGGTGGTTTAGGGTTTTGGAAAGCTCTCATCTTATAAAAGAAAGGGGAACTAAACATGTTGAGGTTTTTCATGTTTTGATTTCTAAATTTTTTTCTGTTTAGAAAAACATCTTTCTTGGCTGCTTAGCCTAGATTGCATGGGAATTTCCTATTTAGGAGTTCCATCTCTTCCCATTGAGGAGCTCTTGGGAGAGCTTGTATTGCTTGTCCACTATCTGGTTGGAGACCAAGCTTCTACTTCCAACTACAATGCAGATCTAGTGGGGTTTTCTTGCTTTTGTAAGTTGCAACAAGTGGAACTCTAGATCTGTCCAGATCTAGCTTATATTGGAGCCTCTTCTTAGTGAGTGTGTCTTTTAACCTCCTGGAAGAGTGAAGCCATTGTTTGAGCTTAAGTTTTGATCTTGGCATCAGGCCAAATTATTCTACATCACCCTCTGCACAGTTCCTTGAAGAGACTGTGTCCTTTTGTAGGCAGAGTTGTAGTGGGGTTTTTGTATCAGCTTGGAGGAAAGATCTCTAGTGAAAGGGACCCTTCCCTTCACTATGGTGATCCATGGATTGGAAAAACAATCCATGTTCATTTCAGATCTTATCTGTTGTGTATCATATGCTTCAGAAATTTCTGAATATTACTGCAGATCTGTGGCTTAGATCTCAGATCTATTCATTGATATCCATCTTTTACTGAGATCCCCAAGGGGAGTGTAAAGAAGAGCCTCTTTGGAATATAGATTTGTAATAGATCTATTTTTTCATGTAAATATCTGCCCTAGATCTGAGATATAATTAAATAATGCTTCAGCCTCCTGAAAAATTATGTTGTCAATCCCATTTTGCATTTTCTTGTGTTGTAGTGTCTCATTTTGAAGCCTTGATCCATGTAAAACTTTTTTATTTCTCTGATATATTGCATAAATCATATCATAGGTATGATTTAATAATTTACATACTTATTTTTACCTAATTCCTTCAGAAATTTATGCTGCATATGCTTCATTCACATTCTGCATACTCTAGGTCATGCGAAATCAACATTTTTAAGCCATTTCGGGAGTGGGAGATCTGTTTAACTTAGCTAGAATGATTTTTTAAAGCTGAAATTTGGTATGGGAATCCATAATGACCTAAGATAACAGATAAAACCATCACTTTCCTCTATTTTTACGCATATTTTTGAAAATAACCTTTTTAGGGCTTAAATCACTATTTTTCCCCACTTTGGGTTGAAGGGATAGATCACTTTACTTGCTGCTGCATGTATTACTGTTAGTAAAGTGTATATTAACATATCCCATGCATTATTAGCCTACTAATACTCCCATAAAGTGTTTATATATTGCTGCAGTCCCTCATTGGACATTTATCAAGCCATACTAGGTGTAAAAGGCCTGTTTGCCTCACTTATTTTGTTTGGTCTTGAATCTCCTCTTGGAATTGGGTCTTAGATTATTAGATATAAGGAATCCAAGGGCTGATCTTGGTTTCTGAAGCACACATCCATGAAAAATTCATTTTTCAGACTTGTCTTGCTGAGCAGTCCCTTTTTGGATATTACACGGCCCTTTCCTCATATTTCCCCCCTTGATCAGTCGTTTCTTCTAGCGCGGCTTCCCTATCCTTGTTGTACCAGTTCTTGAATTGATCTTCGACCGAGCATTCCATGTGTTGGTATTTCCAATTGAATTTGGCCCATTTTCAATGCACGGGGACGATCCCTTCAGGATCATATGATTTATGGGTGAAGGCACAAAATGAAAACCCTTGATTTATTCCGCCTCTTCTTTGACTTATTTGAAATATTTAACTATATAGGTGCCAATAGTAAGTGGGAGAGTAGGCCATGGTTTCTTCTTTCCCTTGCTAAGAACCTTGAAAACCCACCCGTCATCTGGTAGCACACTTCTTGTAAGAGCAGTTTATTGGTGACAACTTGAGGTAGTGCGTGAGGTGCCTTGAATGAAAAAAAGACCCTGATAAAAGTAATTTCTACAATAGGAAACCAGTTGGCCACTTGGGTTATTTTTTCCATGGCTCACCCAGACATGCATGGGGTGTCTTTGCCAAACAATTTTTTGTAGAGTGCGGGAATGAAATTATGTGAGATCGACTCTATATCTTGTTTTTATTTGGAAGCCTAGAACACCTTTAAATATTTTTGGATAGGCCTGCCATGTTTCACATCCCAGTTATCTATCCATCCTTAAAAATGGAATCTTGTGCACACTGCATCCAAAGGTAGGAAGCCATATAAAATTCAGATGTGAACCCTTCTTCGGGTGCCTGTGCTGTTGATATGTTCGACTTGAGGGCAGCTACAATTAGGTTGGCCTAACTGAGCTGGGTGCTATATATAGTGATAGCGTACATGAGAGGGACCCAAGTCCCATTGAAAGTAGTGGCATCTGGTAGGTCGTACATCCTACACATCATTGTTGCCACAAACTTTTAGACTTTCCTAAGGCCCTCTGTTTTATATTCTTGATCCTTTTTAACCTTGAAATTCTCGGGGTCCTCCCACCATCCCCTCAAGGTCTCTGGTATGGGTACTTCATGAGTGGCTACCCAATCATCATTGAAAGTTTGTTCTCGGGTAGGGAGTGCATAGTAGACTTCTGCATATTGCCCCTCCAGGTTAGAAAATTTCTTCCCTGAGTGATCGTGAATGACCCAAATTCTAGAGTCGACCTTCTGTAGGATCCATTCAATAACCTCTGCACATGGAAATATGGGTGTATGGGTGCTTGCATAGTGGAGTTTGGACCTCTTGACCTGAATTTACACTTGCCGGTCTATGAGATCTTATGGGAACTCAGGATTTTTGAACTCTTGATATACCTGGTACCAACTCATCTTGTCCCCTTTCCCGAACACACAGGTGGTGTCTCCATAGATAGGAGGTGGGGAAGGGGGCGCACCTTCTTCTGAGATTTCTACCTTTGGACTCTTGTTTCTCTTCTGAACTGTCGGAGGCCCCATGTCGCTTGAGGCCGAAGATATGGAGACACACTCGAGCTTGGCTTCGATGTTCCTTGGCATATTCATGAAACAATCCCACAGTAAGATGGACGACATAATTACAAATATGTTAAGACTGATGAAACTTCCAAATGACTACTCAGGCTAGTTCGGTGCGACCCTTGCCAACTATTATCTGAAGGAATGGAAAGATTTTCGACTTAGCGACCTTGTGACTAGGTTGCAAGGTCACAAGGTCGCACCGGCGTGAAATCTCAAGGAACGATGGCTCTGTGACTTGGAAACTTGTGACTAGGTCACAAGGTCATCAGGTCACGCTGGAGTAAACTCTTAGGGAACTACGACTTTGCGACTTGGCAACTTGCAAATAGGTCGCAAGGTCGCTAGGTTGCAAGGTCGACAGATAATTGGTGATTAGCGACTTCACGACTTTGCGACTCAGTGACCAAGTCGCGAGGTCGCAAGGTCACTTAGTCACAGAGACGTAGAGTTGTGCTAGGGATTTTTGAGGGGTTTTGTGGTGATTGCGACCCACGGGGAATGAATTGTGAAGAGGGAAAAAACATTAAGTGGAATGGAAAAATCGGGGCCTTAAGGTCTCCCCAGGTAGCTAAGAAGGGTGCTTGAGACAGACTGGGGCAGGGTGAGGTTTCAGAGAGGGAGGAAAAGAGGTATAAGTCATGAGGGAAGGTGTAAAATTTAACTAGAGGGCTGTTGAGGAGCTTAAATGAAACTAAGACATGGATTAATAGGCAAGGGATGGGGGCACGTGAGGCAACAATTAATCAAAAAGGAAACAAAAAGAGGATTAGGCAACTCACCTGGAAAAAACATGCTCCAGATGGCTTGTCAGAGGCGTTAATTGTTTCGTCACGTAGGTCGAATGCGACCTACGTGACCCTTTTATTTATAAAGGGGTCACACGTGCGATCATTTAATGTAGGTCACTAAGTCGCAAATCAGGGTTGGTTGAGTGAACATGCAACCTTGCGACCTTGCGACTTCGCGACCTGGAGGTCACAAGGTCGCTAGGTCACATGGTCGCAAATGTGAATTTTTCTACCAAAATGCGATCTTGCGACCTAGGGGTCGCAAGGTCGCTGGGTCAAATGGTCTCAAAGTGTTGGATTTTATGAGTTTTGTGACTTCACGACTAAGCGACTAGCTATTCAGAGACCAATTCCTCGATCATAATTTGAAGGGATAATGCATGGAAAAGAACTTTCTCAATGCTCAAGGTCAAGGGCATGTCAGACTTATCTTTACCGAGAGATCAGGGGCATAGAAATTTTAAGATGGGACAAAATTTTGGAGGGTGTTGTAGCGGCTACAAAAAATGGCGATTCACTGGTAGGACCCAAGATCTCTGCAAGCGCTTCATCTTGGGGGGGAGTGGGGGCTTAGCAAGCTATTCCTTTCACTCTGTGGGCCCCACTACTTTCATCCTTGGCCCTTGCGTGTTTTCTCCACCTGTTTTCATTGCTCGGGGTACTAGTTCACCGTGTTCTCATTTCTAGAGATCGGACGGAAAGGGTCGGAGTAACCACAAGGATTTCAAGGATTTGGTATAGTTATTTGGTCCCCTTTTGTTGCTTCACTACCAGCGAACTTGGTGGTCTCAGCAGAGTCACTGCCTAGGAGTCATAGACGTTTCTCCGCTGCCAGCGAGCTTGGTCAATACCCCGAAGAGTCGTCGCATCGCCTCTCTGCGCAGGAATCCTTTCTCAATCCTTTACCCTTTATTTCATGTGCTAATATCACTTATTTGAATGTGCTCGAGGCACTTATTTTGAATGTGCTCAAGGCACTTATTTGAAAGTGGCAAGTATTTCCTAGGCAGATGAGGGATCCCAACTTATGTTACTTGCAAGAGAGGTTGCTTTTGGTTTGTATACAAGGACCTTTGAGTTTTCCCAGAGATCCTTTTTTCGCTTGAGGTTTTCCGTGTTCCCTTTTCGTGTAGCGACCTATTTCACCAAAACATCTTCTTCGTTAGTAATGTTAGCCATCAATAAAAAAATTTCATAACTGATGATGGCTAAAACAGGTCTTTTAGTTTTCAAGAAACAAGTTTTAAGAAAAATTGTGAGTTCTTGAAGCCTTGCTGTGTACCTTGGCCAAAGATCCTTTCCTTTGATAATCTTCAGTCAAAAATCCACTAAGTATTTCTGCTGTTATAAAAAAATACTGTTCTCAGACCTTTTCTCCATCATTTCCACCTTCATAATTTCCTCCCAAAGTCCCTCCATTCCACCCATTTTCCATTCATTACTACTTATCCTAAACATTCATCTTATTCCCCAAAGAATCCAATTTTCTCCCTCATTTACCCTCCATTACCTTAAAAATCCTTTTTAAACCATGAAATCCCCTTTAAATTGGCTTAAAAACACCCTTTTCATCCTACCGGAACCTCAAAAAGGCTTAAAAATCCCTCTTTTTAACCTATTTTCCGCCCTTTAAATAAACAAGGCTTTAAGCGCCTTTCTCTTAAGCCCCTGGCCCATTTTTTGCCATATGACTTGGTTCTGTGACCTAGTCATAAGCCCCCATCGCCATCACGCTTCGGCGATTCCCAATTCCTTTTTCCCTCACCTTTTTCTGCCGATGGTCGATCTCCGATTTCATCCCAACCATCCGATTGACTCAAATCTACGGCGTAGGTTCACTGTGGGGGCACTCGACCAAAGTGGCCCGTACTCCCCGATCCCTCCGCAATTGACTCATTTGACCACGGGAGATCTCAAATCTACGGCTGAGATTTACTGCGAAAGCACAAGGCAGGAAATTGATCTGTACCTTAATGGTCCCCCCGCAACAGATCTTAGCCGTTGATCACCACCGATCTGACGAAGATCATGTTTTCCCCCTCTCCATCCTTATTTTCTCGAACTCCTTTGATCATTCACCCCCGTAGTAAGATCTGGCTGTTGATCATCTTCATCCGACGGTGATCATGTTTTCCCCCTTATCGTAAACCCTCGGTCCCATCCTCTCCTCCACCAAAACATATTCCTTGCCTTTCTCCAAAACTCCTCTACCTTTTTAAAAACCTTACCTCAACTAATGGCACCCCTGATGCATATTAACCATTGATCTAGGCGATCCGACGGCTATTGGGCTTTCCCCACTTCCCCGACAAACTTGTCACATCATCCTCCTTGGCCCACCTTCCACTAACTGTTTGTCGGCCCTTATCTGCCCGCCACCTGTCCCCATCGCTCATCCTCCCGTGCACCTTTACCATTTCGTGTGCCCTGTCCACCGTTGGATCTACAACCACAGATCTGAGGGTCTTCGCATCATTTTGCACTTGATCACCAAAATCTCCCCAATGTGCAACTTCTGCGCGAAACAGGTGATTTTTCCCAGGACGCATGTCAACGCCTGAAGAATATCGCGTTCGATTTGCGGAAAACCATTTACCGCCCATCCCTTGCACGAAAACCATTTCTGGTTTCGCAAAACCACTTTCCGAATTTCACGCCATAATTCAAATTTGAACCATGCTTATGCCTATCCGCCATGGTTTTCCACCTCCGCTACATACACTTCCTCCACAAATTCTCCTCCACCCCCGCCAATGCCTTTAAATGTAGTCTACCCCAAAATGCAGGTTTTTATTAATATTTTGTTTTTTTTGCAGGTTTTTATGGTGGATAAGGTGTTAAAAGGTCTCCCACAACCAAGGAAACAGTGGCACAGGGCCAAGGATCACGATCCTCAAAGCTTAATCAAAAGAAAAAAAGGAGATTTCAGGTTGTAATTTCGGGGTTTTAATCAATGTTTCATAGACATTGGTTAGTCTATGAAACCCTCCAGCGCAGCAGACCTGTACAAAAACAGTGAAGTTTAAAGATCAGAGAAATTAAAGAATGAAGGTTAAAAAGCATAAATTCGAAGATTAAAGACTTAAACTGTGCAGATTATGGATATAGTGCAGTAAAAGACAAAAGGATTAAAAGTTAAAACAGTCAACACAGTGAATAAAGAAGAAAGATGATTAAAGGAGGCCTAAAGCCAAATCAGAGGCCTAATTAGTGTTTAAAGCCACAAAGCAGACATATTAGTAAGGAAAGCCTTCAAATGCCACATCAGTGAGGCAATTAATCCTCTGAAATGCCACCTGCCAGTTTATTTTCCTCAAAAGAATACAAATTCAATGCACAGTTAGAGATATTTGCCAAATACAACTCAGAAAGTAATTGCCAGCCTACCAAAAGCCTCAAAAGTCAACAAAAGTGACTGAATTAGATGAAATTTAATGTAAAGATCAGTTAACAGAGTTAAGACATTAGATATCTTCTCCATTAGGCCTCCCAAAGGTCGAGAATCATTTACTCTGTATTAATTGAATAGTTAGACCTTCCGTTCACTCCACCTCTTCAATTTACCTATATATATCATATGAGGAGCCTAGTATTGTTGTTGGTTGAATACTTATTGAATGTAAATAGTTGTTGAGGCTACTGAAGCTCTATTAGGAATTGAAGAAAGATAGGCTGAGAAGAGAATTTTGAAGTTGTAAATACCTACTGGACTTGAAGATTGTAACTGGTTTGAACATCAAATATACAATCTGATTTATGGGATCTTGGTCTATGTCAATGGTGATGTTTTTCTTACTGTAATTGTTTTTTTGCTTATGTTTTCATACTGTCCATTTTCTCTGATAAAGAACAACAAATATAGATTAGGATTTACTGCAAAGTACCCTATTTCTCACTGATAAGCTTTATCTTTAGGTTTTCTTCTAATTGTGCTTTGAGGATAATTCAATAGAGTATAACCAATGAAGTGTTGGTGAGCCCGTGTTTCCTGAGTACAACTTGAGATATTGTCTTTGAAAGTTCTTGAAAATTCTGCTAATTAAAGTTGAACTAGAGAATTCTATGGTTAGCCCTATCCTATAGTTTATCTCCAACAGTTGCTTTGAAAATATCCCTGAGAGTATGCCAAAAGCAGGATAGGTTCAAATTCCTTACTTGATCTTAGGCTGCCATTTGTTTTCTTATATGTTTTATTCTTTCTGAATGTAATTAGTTAGATTGTTGAATTGTTGTCTGAAAAGTGTGCTTTAGTAAAAGTTCGCCCAAATAAGTCTATGGTTTGCCCTGTCCTTTGGCTTGCTTCAAACAGTTCTTTTGAAATAATTTTCTTTTTTAGTGAAGTTAATATATTCTTAAATGGTTATTAGCTTTTCTTTTTTCACAACACTCTTAATGTTCCATACCAAAAAATCAATCTAAAGAGATCCTTTGATATAGATGACTTTCCCCATGGACCATGCTTGAAACTTGTTGTGCAATTAAATCCTTTTGTGACTCCATAGCCCATTGGATTGATACTCTCTCTTACCTATCCTATCAGCTGAACTGTTCTTTCAACCTGCTCACACCTTTACCCTTCAAAAGACTTCCTTTATTTTGATGATATCCTACCCAACAAAAAACAAATAAATCCCTTGTGCTTCATAACTAGCCTAATATCATATCATAAGCCTTAAAGATAATATCTTTTGAAAACACTTAAATAGAGAGATCCCTCTCTGAATCCAGGAGGGCTAGATCTTAGGATTCCAAAGTGGTTCTGATGTAGGCCCTCTAGTGTTTGCTTTTGCCAATCTTGCAAAATACGGGGACCCTAACATAGTGGCGACCATACTGGGGAACTCTGAGTGAAGTACATATTATACATCCTTAAGACCTCAGAAGACCCATAAACATCCTTAGATTGGTATTCAATTGCTGATGGTGGACAACAACTCATCTCAAAATATTTGAAATCCTCCACCTGGCAACTCCACAACTCCAAAAAGACCAAATGACTCCACTGGTAGAGAACTCTAGACTGGTTGAAAAGATTCAGTGACCCTTTCTGATTTACAAACATGGATCCAAGGATACAAAGGAGATATGCTCCAATGAACAGAGATCATATCCCTGGATTCCCACACAAAATTCCTCAAATAGATTGGATGAAAAACCTTCCTGTTTTTCAAGGTGAAAATTTTGATGACCCATTGTTACAACTCATCAAATTTCATATACATGTATGGAAGATAAAGACTGAATGAAATGAATACTGCCTTATGAAAATGTTCATGTTAGCATTAGAAGGAAAGGCAAGGGATTGGTATGAATGGTTAGAACCTAAGAGCTTGTTTTCTTTAAGAGAAATGCACCAAGTATTTTATGAAAAATATAAAGAAAATCCTTCATCTTTATCATTGACTGCAAACTGTTGTGATCAATCTCAGAACATCATACAATACCCATTAGATATTGATGAGGATTTGGTTAATATGCATCCTAAATATCTGTTAACAGCCATTCAATAATTTCAAATGCTCCTAACTATCACAAGAACCTATATGAATCAGTTGAGGAAGAAATTAATCAAGGAATAAAGGACATTCCTCAAGATATCCCTGCCAGCACAAATAATTATTCATCATCCCTTCTAGGTGAGGCTAATTTAAATATTGATGATCTAGAGCAGCCCATTCTTTTTTTGGATCAAGAAAAAACTCAACCACTACAAGACCTAGACAATGAGCAAGACATGTATGATGATCAAAACTTTATAGAAGATGATGAGGAAGGTTGTCAAGAAATTCCTGATTGCCTACCTATAACTTGTGTTTTACTGTTAAGAGAGCTTTACGAACAAAATGGAAATACTAATAGTGAGCAGTTCTTTTAGGAAACAAGTAGCCACTTAGAAAACACAGAATATGATGTGGAAGGATAACCAACACATATAGGGACTTTCCCTCTATGTTGCAACTCATTTCAGATTACACAAGAAGAGTGGCATCCTGATAATGTAGAAGAAAAAACTCATGAACCTTGTATTCAAATTAAGTATCATAACAATCATGAGGAGTTGTTTGAAATAGAAGTAGATAAGGAAACAATAGAAAATCCTCAAGGTTTCCCTATAAGCACAGGTACTGATTCACTAGAAGAGGCTCAAGAAGACATCCAGCCTCAAAAGCAGTTAACACAAGAGAAAGAGGACTGTTGTACTTTTGTCTATGCTGAAAGAGAAACACCTCCTTTGATAGAAGGATAAATTGATCAAATACTAAACAAGAAGCTAGCCTCCAAACCTTCATTTGAACAAGATAATCATCAACATAGTGCCTATCCCACAGACAAACAAAATGGCACTCAAGACAAAGAGGATAGTAGGGAAATTAATGACAAATCTAAAAACAGACTTCTTTGGAGTATGAGTTTTGACGGGTCATGTAGTAAAACTAGTGCAGGTGCAGGAATATGGCTTTACAATACATAAAAAAATCATGCTAAAGGCCATTCATATAAATTGAATTTTCAATGCACAAGTAACATAGTAGATTATGAGGCACTCCTTTTAGGGCTGCACTTATTGAAGAAATTAGGAGGCCAGAGGATAACAGTTCATGGGAATTCAGAATTGGTAATTAGGCAAGTTAATGAGGAATACATTGTTAAACATCCCAGACTTAGAGCCTATAAGGATGATGCCATGGACTTGTTAAAATAATTTGAAGAATTCCAACTTACCCTTGTCCCTAAAAACCAAAACATTCTTGCCAATGGATTAGCCCTTGTTGCTAGTACATGTCTGAGACCTTCTGAAAGAAAACAATACATAATTCAAGAAAAATTAAGACCAGCTGTCCCAAACAATGAAAATTACTGGCAAGTCTTTGGGGGAGAAAAAAAAATAGAAGACTGCCCTACTGAGAATATATCAGCTTTTCAAGAGAAGCCTTCTCCCATTGCTGATATAAATTTTTCATCCAAAGAACCTGAATTTACATCAAAATCAAGCATAGATTTAGAGAAAGAAGAAATTTCACTGCTTGTTTATTTGCAGGTGAAGGATGATGATGCTTCCAAGGAGCATACTAAATATGCAGTCCTCAAAGCTGATGTCTTAGAGGCAGAACATCTACCAATCATGGAGGGCCAAAAAGAAGAGAGTTCTCATCTTTTCTTTTTTGATCCTATGGAAGAATGTGTGGAGGTCCTAATTGGATCAAATTCTCAAGAATGGATCCTTTGCAAGAGCCAAATACATAAAAATCTGTCACCTTCTATGATAGCCTTGGTTTTGAAGATTAATATTCAATATGTACTATGGTTACCTCTGACAAGCAGCTAGATTTTCTTTTCCTTTTTGTCACTGCTCAACTGGCTACACTGGCACTATTGTATCATATAAAACAGCAGATATTTCCAAGTTAGATTAGGGTAGGTAGGAATGTCAATAAAGCTCAGCCTGTGAGCATTTAGTTAGTTTTTGTCTTTTGCTTTGAAAGAAAAAAATACAAAATACAAAAACAATAGAAAAAGAGAAAAGAGGGCAGATATAAAAGAAGAAAGGTACAGCCCCATACCAAAAAAGAAAATAAAACCTGAAAGTGTGCAAGCTTAAATTCCACTACCAAAAAAGAGCACTGCTATTTAGTCATACAACCTAATCATGACTAGATAGATTTTAATTTACTACTGATAGGTTAGTGAATCATATTTTCCAAATTGTTTAATCTTGGCTTATCAGTAGACTAGATTAGGATAGAAAAACAGAGGTTCAAACAAGCTTAAATCCTGAACCTATAATTTTGATGAAGAATGGCTATAATCAGATCAAAACCTGAGCCAAAGAGAAGAAAAGGAATTGGTTCTAACATGCTGAAAACTTGAACCAGGTAAAGAAGAAGACAACTCTAAAAATATCAAAACTAGAGTTGAAAGAAAGAAAGAAGGATATTCATAATTTTTAGATCTTAAGCCTTCACAATTTTGTTTTAAAAAATTCTGTAAATTTCAGTCTATGTGTAGCTTGTTTTTATGCCATAGCCTTACAACAAATCAGACAGCTTAATCCTGGTTTGTTTGTATTTAAATTTATGTTTTAGAATGTAGAGAATAAGATCTGTCAGACAGTTTAATATTGACAGATAGTAGATTAGGTAGAGAATTTTTTAGTCCAACTGTTTAATGTGGACTCATTAAAGTTATAAGGGTAGATTTAGATTATTTTCTTGATTTCAATAAAACAATAAAATGTTGATGTCAAAGGTTTGCAAGTCCAAGTGCACCTTATGAAGAAAAAATGTTAGGAAAGTAGGTTGTGTAGGTAGTTTTTTGGGGAATGAATTATTTTGTTTGATGTAATACTGATCATATTTTTAAAGCAGCATGGTCATCAAAGATATAGGGGATTTTCAAAGTGTAGCAAATTACAAGGCATTAATCTACATTCCAGAGGTAAATCTCTAAGGTTCTTGACACCTCCAAGGAGTTGCCATCCCCAAGTGGAGCCACTGTTAGCCATCAATAAAATTTTGTCATAACTGATGATGGCTAGAACAAGTCTTTTAGTCTTCAAGAAACAATTTTTAAGAAAAATTGTGAGTTATTGAAGCCTTGCTATGTACCTTGGCCAAATATCCTTTCCTCTAATAATCTTCAGTCGAAAATCCACTAAGTAGTCTTGCTGTTACAAAAAAAAGACTGTTCTCAAACCTTTTCTCCATCATTTCCACCTTCATAATTTCCTCCCAAAGTCCCTCCATTCCACCCATTTTCCATTCATTACTACTTATCCTAAACATTCATCTTATTCCCCAAAGAATCCCCTTTTCTCCCTCATTTACCCTCCATTCCCTTAAAAATCCTTTTTAAACCATGAAATCCCCTTTAAATTGGTTTAAAAACACCCTTTTCATCCTACCGAAACCTCAAAAAGGCTTAAAAAACCCTCTTTTTAACCTATTTTCTGCCCTTTAAAGAAATAAGGCTTTAAGCACCTTTCGCTTAAGCCCCTGACCCCATTTCCACCATATGACCTGGTCTTGCGATCTAGTCATAAGCCCCCATCGCCATCGCGCTTCGGCGATTCCCAATTCCTTTTTCCCTCACCTTTTTCCACCGATGGCCGATCTCTGATTTCATCCCAACCGTCTAATTGACTCAAATCTACGGTGCAGGTTCACTGCAAGGGCACCCAACCAAAGTGGCCCGTACTCCCCAGTCCCTCCGCAGTTGACTCATTTGACCGCGGGAGATCTCAAATCTACTACTGATATTTACTATGGAAGCACAAGGAAGGAAATTGATCCGTATCTTCATGGTCCCCTCGCAACAGATCTTAGCCGTTGATCGCCACCGATCCGACGACAATCATGTTTTCCCCCTCTCCATCCTTATTTTCCCGAACTCCTTTGATCATTCACCCCCGCATTAATATATGGTCGTTGATCATCTTCATCCGATGGTGATCATGTTTTCCCCCTGATCGTAAACCCTCGGTCCCATCCTCTCCTCCACCAAACCATATTCCCCGCCTTTCTCCAAAACTCCTCTCCCTTTTTAAAAACCTTACCTCGACTAATGGCACCCCCGATGCATCTTAACCATTGATCTGGGAGATTCGACAACCATAGAGCTTTCCCCACTTCCTCGACAAATTTGTCACATCATCCTCCCTAGCCCACCTTCCACTAATTGTTTGTCGATCCTTATTCGCCCGCCACCTGTCCCCACTGCTCATCCTCCCATGCACCTTTACTGTTTCACGCGCCCTGTCCACCATTGGATCTACAGCCATAGATCCAACGGTCTTCGCATCGTTTCGCGCTCTATCACCAAAATCTCCCCAACGTGAAACTTCCACGCGAAACAGGCGGTTTTTCCCAGGACGCGTGTCAACGCCTTAAGAATATCGCGTTCGAATTGTGGAAAACCGTTTACCGCCCATCCCTTATGCGAAAACTATTTCTGGTTTCGCAAAACCGCTTTCCCAATTTTGCGCCATAATTCAAATTTGAACCCTGTTTACGCCTATCCGCCATGGTTTTCCACCTCCGTTGCATACACTTCCTCCATAAATGCTCCTTCGCCCCCGCCAAAGCCTCTGAATGCAGTCTACCCCAAAACGCAGGTTTTTCTAATATTTTGTTTATTTTGCAGGTTTTTATGGTGGCTAAGGTGTTAAAAGGTCTCCCATAGCCAAGGAAACAGTGGCACAGGGCTAAGGATCACGATCCTCAAAGCTTAATCGAAAGCAGAAAAGGAGATTTCAGGCTGTAATTTCGGGGTTTTAATCAATGTTTCATAGACATTGGTTAGCTTGTGAAACCCTCCAGCGTAGTAGACCTGTACACAAACAATGAAGTTTAAATATTAAATAAATTAAAGAATGAAGGTTAAAAAGCATAAATCCGAAGATTGAATACTTAAACCGTACGGATTATGGATATAGTGTAGTAAAATACAAAAGGATTAAAAGTTAAAATAGTCAGCACAGTGAATAAAGCAGAAAGATGGTTAAAACAGGCCTAAAGCCAAATCAGAGGCCCAATCAGTGTTTAAAGCCACAAAGCAGACAGATCAGTAAGGAAAGCCTCCAAATGCCACATCAGTGAGGCAATTAATCCTCAGAAATGCCACCTGCCAATTTATTTTCCTCAAAAGAATACAAATTCAATGCACAGTCAGAGATATTTTCCAAAGACAGCTTAGAAAGTAATTGCCAGCCTACCAAATGTCTCAAAAGTCAACAAAAGTGACTGAAGTAGATGAAAGTTAATGTAAATATCAATTAACAGAGTTAATAAATTAGATATCTTCTCCATTAGGCCTCCCAAAGGTCGAGAATCATTTACTCTGTATTAATTTAATATTTAGACCTTCCTTTCACTCCACCTCCTCAATTTACCTATATATATCATATGAGGAGCCTAGTATTTTTGTTGGTTGAATACTTATTGAATGTAAATAGTTGTTGAGGTTGCTGAAGCTCTGTTAGGAATTGAATAAAGATAGGCTGAGAAGAGAAGTTTGAAGCTGTAAAGACCTACTGGACTTGAAGATTGTAACTAGTTTGAACATCAAAAATACAAGCTGATTTATGGGATCCTGGTCTATGTTAATGGTGATTTTTTTCTTACTGTAATTGTTGTTTTTCTTATATTTTCATACTGTCCACTTTCTCTAATAAATAACAACAAATATAGATTAGTATTTACTGCAAAGTACCCTATTTCTCACTGATAAGCTTTATCTTTATGTTTTATTCTAATTGTGCTTTAAGGATAATTCAATAGATTATAACCAATGATGTGTTGGTGAGCCCATGTTTCCTGAGTACAACTTGAGATATTGTCTTGAAAGTTCTTGAAAATTCTGCTAATTAAAGTTGAACTAGAGAAGTCTATGGTTAGCCCTGTCCTCTAGTTTATCTCCAACAGTTTCTTTGAAAAGATCCCTGAGAGTATGCCAAAAGCAGGATAGGTTCAAAGTCCTTGCTTGATCTTAGGCTACCCTTTGTTTTCTTATATGTTTTCTTCTTTCTGAAGGTAATATTTTAGATTGCTGGATTGTTGTCTGAAAAGTGTACTTTAGTAAAATTTCGCCCAAAGAAGTCTATGGTTTGCCCTATCCTTTGGCTTGCTTCAAACAATTACTTTGAAAGACTTTTCTTTTTTAGTGAAGTTAATATATTCTTAAATGGTTATTAGCGTTGCTTTTTTCACAACACTCTTAATGTTCCATACCACAAAATCAATCTAAAGAGATCCTTTGATATAGATGACTTTCCCCATGGACCATGCTTGAAACTTGTTGTGCAATTAAATCCTTTTGTGACTCCATAGCCCAATGGATCGATACTGTCTCTTACCTATCCTATCAGCTGAACCATTCTTTCAACCTGCTCACACCTTTACCCTTCAAAAGACTTCCTTTATTTTGATTATATCCTACCCAACCAAAAAAAAAAAAATCCCTTGTGCTTCATAACTAGCCTAATATCATATCATAAGCCTTAAAGATAATATCTTTTGAAAACACTTAAATAGAGAGATCCCTCTCTGAATCCAGGAGGGCTAGATCCTAGGATTCCAAAGTGGTTCTGATGTAGGCCCTAGAGTGTTTGTTCTTGCCAATCTTACAAACTATGGGGACCCTAACAAGTAGCCCCCCGAGTTAGCATATTGGGTGAGCTACTGGCGTTTGGTTTCTGGGACTCGGTTGCGTTTTCCCCACGGGGCCTATCACAGGCCAGCTTAGGCCATCTTGTGTTTCAGGGTCGATTCTTCACGAGCAGAGATTTTGATACAGCCTACCAATTGAGAAACCGCTACGATTACCCCTCAACCTGAGGTACTAGGGGAGAGGATTTTCGAGATCTTTCTTGAAGCAAGCTACTTATTAAACAAAAGAAAAAAAAAACAACAAAAGCAACTAAGTGAAAGAAAGACACTATGGTGCAGAGTGTGGTGACGGCCGCCAGGGCTATCATCTGAAATAGTGCTTGAGGTCGTGCCCATTTACCGAGAGGACCTGACTTTCCTTTTTAAGGTCTCGAGTCTATATGTGTGGGAACCAACCTTTTATTTTATTTGGAAGGGGCCTATCCACAGGGCTTGGAATTTGGTGTGTTTCCCCTTCTCTTCTTGAGCTTTTTCCCACTTGAGGACGAGGTCGCCCACCTCGAAAATCTTGTTTCTGGTGGATTTCTTGTCGAACCATCGTTTTATTCAGCTCTGGTGGATGGAAAAATTTTCCTGGGCTTTTAGCCTTTCCTCCTCTAGTTTCAACAATGTATCTATATGGGCTTGCAAGGAAGGGCACGATGTACCACGCATTTCTTGTGACAATAGAAGGGCCGGGAGACACAGGTTGGGAGGAAGGATTGCTTCTTTGCCAAAAACTAGAAAGAATGGGGAGGTGCCCAAAGATGATTTGAGTGTGACCTGATCAGCCCATAGGGAACTGTGGAGTGTTTTATGCCAGTTTTGTTGTTGGGACAACAGAGTATTTTTCATGGTGCAGATGAGGTTTTTATTGGTTGACTCGACTAACCCATTTCCTTGGGGGTAAGAGTTGGCAGAGTGTTTGATCACTATACCATTTTCTAGAGAAAATTCATAAATTTGAATGACGAAAAACAAGTTTCATTATAAAAAACAAAGCAGGTTGGAACGCCAAACCTGGTCATGATGTGTTGAGTGATGAAAGCTATTACCTTCTGATCATTGATTTAACGCAACGGTATTGCTTCAACACACCTTGTGAAGTATTTCGTATCCGTAAGGATGTATCTAGGTTGCTTAGAGGAATGTGGCAAAATCTCCCCGATCATGTCGTGTCCCCACTATTGAAATGGCTCTTCCATCGCGACAGACTGCAACGGGGCGGATGATGTTGATCAGCGGTTGTCATTGATGTCAACCCAAGCAGCACCAAGGGCTAACCCAATATTGCATGAGAATTTTGACCTACCAAATTAATATATTATGGGTCAATAATTCTTTTGATGGTTTCTACTTGTCGAGATGTTTCCGTTGATATATGGCACGCCATGTAATTCTTCACGATTTGAGAGATATTCATGTTTGAAATTTTTACCCCCAGTTAGTGGGCTAAAACCCCATGGGGTTGGGGCATGGGTCATTGAAAAGTCATAATTAATATTTTTTAAGCTACTAAAATTCCTCCCACGTTCACTTGTTGAATCCCCTCTCAACCTAAGCATTTATATAAATTGTGATCCTCATTTCCTCCTTATGCAAGGGATTTCGCCACCTGAAATAGGTCATCATGGAATTTCCGCTCTAAATTTTTTTCTACGAAGGTTCAGAAGCTGAAATTTTTATGAAGCGAAGCTGAAATCCTGAGGAAGATTCTATAAAAATTTTAGATCAAGGTGCGCAATATGTTTGGAGATATGATCTGTGGAAGTCAGGGTTTTTGCAGGCTCTTGAAATTCATATCAAAGAAGTGACCTTGGTAAAATCGTCATAACTCTCTCTCTAAGTATCGGATTGGAATTCCATAAAAATTGATAGATAGTGCATAGAATTTAGTTTTGTCTATATCAATTTTAGATCCGAATGAAGAAAAAGTGACACGTGGAAATCCATACAAGTTTTCTCTTCTGAAATAGTCCATAATTAGGGAATTGTGAGAGATTGGGTATAAATCTCTCTTGAAGAATCCAAATTGGGTCAGACCTGTGGCATTGGAATGATGACTCAGAGGAATACTGTAGGACTAAAAATCAGATATTGGGGATCTGAAATAACATAGATACACCAGATTCAATATCGAGCTCCTAGAAGGAAAAGAAAAAGCTAGATCATGTGTTGTCAAGGGTTGCAAAGGACCAGACTTTCTAGGGCAGCAAAGCAAAGCAAGGTGCAGCAGAGGGTAGCATGAAGAGAGCATCAACCAAGGTGTATAATAGCAGCAAGAATTTCATCCTATGAAGTCTTCAAGTGGGCAGCACTACATACAATCATTGTAAAGGTATCATTGTACTTAGTCATTGTAAATACATTATTGTATAAATTGTACTAGTATCTATCTGCCAAGAGTTGAAGAGGCAGTGTCGGGTCGTCTAGGATCATCATTAGGTGGTTTTGTCATAGTTGGGGTTATGTTCTAGTGTGTCTTCTTCTTCTACATCATTCTATATCATTGTAAAGTGGACCATTTTCCCTGGTATGGGAGTCCATTCTTCTTTTATTCTTCTATAGGGTGGTAGGGTGGTGCTAGGGTGAGTTGTAGCTCATTGGGTGTTGGGGCATCTATTTAGTTGACTACTGAAGAATCTCGGGCATTGGAGCATCCATCCAGTGGGAGTTGGAGAAGAATGCTTTTCTAGATTCTAGGAAGTTGGAGCTTTATTTTCAATTGGAGTTGAATATTAAAGAATTATTAGAAAAGCATTAGGTGGTTTTTGTCCTAGAGTGGGTTTCCACCTTAAAAACTGTGTGCATTTGTGTTCCTATTGTTTTCTGATATCATTGTACAAACACTGATAATAATTTAAGATTAACTAATGCTCTAATTGAAAGGAATATTGATTCACTGCCCCCCCCCCCTCAGTATTTCCAACAATTGGTATCAGAGCTTGGTTCCTTCAATAGCAGTGTAACAGCTGGAAGGAGGTCATGGAGCATACCAAGAATGGTGTACCTCTATTCAATGAAAATAATTATGCACTCTGGAAACGAAGAATGGAGGTCTATCTCTTGGCGCAATGTTACGAAGTATTGGACACTGTTCAAAATGGATTTACATCAACCGCGGATGAACAAGGTAAGAAGAATTTGGTAAATGATGCAAAAGAAAAGAATATTATTATCAGTGGACTTATTGAATCTGCTTATCATAAGGTGTTGGGTTGTAAAACTGCCAAAAATGTATGGAAAAAGCTTGCGAATATATATGCAGGTGACTCAAATGTAAAAGAAGCAAAGATTCAAATCTATAGAGCAAAATTTGAGCAACTCAGAATGAAATAATATTGCAACATTGTTGCATACTTCCAATACATTGGTGAAATAACCATACTTTGGAAGGATTGGGAGAGCCAGTCGAAGAGAAGACTATTATGTAGAAATTTGAATAATAGCTAAATTATTCACTGAGATTATCCTAATTACACACTATTTGAGCTTCATGCATAATACATAACCTCTTCTACAATTGATCATCAATTTTCGGAAATTAGAAGCAGTCGCATGCGCACATTAAAACATAATAAATCACACATATAACACAGTATGTAATGGGGAAAGCTTACAGCTGAAAACCCCCAACTATCTGTATATTATAATGATAGAGAATCATGTAACAATCATAGTAAAATACTCCTCACAAGTACTCAGTACTATCTCCAATAGTTACACACAAACTAGCTCAGATCTGAACAAGTCACATGTTCAAATCTCCTCCACTGTTTGCCTGCCTCTACTGCGCAATCCAAGATGAGAATGAATGAGATCCAAGTTCGAATCCCCTTGGCTTGTACTGCGCAATCCTCATTGGCAATCTCAATCAATGTGTGTGCAAATCTCATGCACAGCTATAGTCACAACTGGTAGTAGACTCACCCTTTCACCCACCTCTAACACTGGTCTCCACTGAACTGTCCATGCACTGCAGTTAACTGATGTATTATTTAGTTGATTTATGAGTTAATAATTAGTGAATTAATTAATAATTAATTCACACCACTCATCACTAGTGTATTTATCAATTAGAATAAATACAACTAGTTCAACTAAGTTAAACCGAACACAACTCCACCAACTGTCTCATCAACTCCACCAAACTCTGCCACATGAGTTCTAACTGAAGTCAACCATGCAATAGCTCAACTAACCCTTAGGAATAGCGTAATTCCTTCTGTCAGCTGCATGTGCCACATCCGTAGCTCGAACTGAAGTGCTCCAAGAGGATAAGATAATGTTTATAGTCCAAATATTATTAAGAGCTAATAATATTCGATTGATCTATTTTTAGACTGGCAGTCTAAAAATAGACTCCGCCCAGTATGTCTAAAAATAGAGGTCCATCTATTTTTACCAACTTGACCAACCATCCATAAATAGCATCCCGCAACTCATAGACCATGATCCATATGTCTAAAAATAGACATAGTCTAAAAATAGACTTTGCGACAAAAATCACCTGTGTGGCCCCCACCTAGTTTAGGTGACCACTTTCCAACTAGGATCAGGAAAGATGTTTCGGGATGCCTCCTTCACTGTTTCTTGTTGCAATCTTCAACACTCCCTCTCAACAAGAAAGGACTGTCTTTGCATGCGACATGCAACTCCATGCATTCGCCCTGCAACCTTCACAAGCGCCATGCAACTCCATGCATCTGCTCTGCAACTCCTCTGAAACTGAATAGGTTCCAAACAACTCAATCAGTCTGATGCATCTATCATCAAAGTCTTCGACTTCTGCTGGGCCCAATTTCACATGTCATCAGGAACCACTGCGCTGTTGAACTCTTGCACCCATGCACTCTGCACTTGCTGTCAACTCTGATTCGCGCTCCAGTATCCGACACTGTCACTTTGATCTGCCTGCATCAATCCAACTGATCATGCTATTGCTACGCTGTGGCACCTCGTAGCCAGGTTCAATTCATGATATCCACACCATCTCATGAATCCTGCCTAGAAATCTCCTCTTGGGATTAATCATGCATGTCGCCCCACCTCTCACCTGGTGGTATAGTTGCATGCACTCCCTCTGCCCATCTGGCATGAAATTTCTCTGCATGAGTGGTTTCTTCCACTCCATGATCCGCATCTTGTGGTTGCTCCACATCCCAAGGTTCACTATTACCTGCATGCAAAACTTTCTCCCTCTCAAGCATCAATTTCATGTCTTTCTTGCACTTCCCAACAGTAGGAAGCTCCATAGACATCCCATCTACTTCAAGTCTATAGAGATTCTTTGCTCGAATCCCAACCTTCTTGACTTGTCCTATTGCCTTGTGTCGAAGGAAAACTTTTCCTTCACTGAAGACAACTTCATACCCTTTATCCTCTAACATTGCAACTGAGATCAAATTCTTCTTTAAACCTGGAACATGCACTACATCTTGTAAAAGAATGAGTTTACCTGACTCCCTCTGAAAGGTTATGGTACCAATTCCGGTCGCATTGTATCGTCCATTTTCGCCCAACTCAACATGCAACTGGAGATCTTTCTCCACCAAGTCACTGAAAAGATTCACATCTCCCGTCATGTGAAAGGAAGCGCCACTATCAAAATACCACCCCGATCCCAATGCACTAGACACCATGCATGTGATCAATGAGAAGTCCAGCTCAAATTGCAAGGCAAGAGCCTCACCAGCTGCAGCTCCAGCAGCCTGCTTGTTCTTCTTCTTCTGTGGACAATTTGTGGCGAAATTTCCATGCTCTTGACAGTGAAAACACTTCACTTTGGACATGTCACGCTCTTTACCATCCGCACCGGATTGAGAAGCATTCTTCTTGCCCTTCCCCTTCCTTGCTTTGGCAGCCAAAGCACAATCCTCTTCATCAGATGCCTTTGATGAAGATCCATCCCTGGTACTCCGCCTTATCTCCTCTTGCACAAGATCCGACCAAAGTCGCTCCCATCCTGGAAATTTCTCCCGACCATTGATAGAGTCCTCGTAGCTATGCCAACTCTTCGGAAGCCCAAGGAGAGCCAAGCTCACCAAGTCGTCTTCATCCACACTAACTCCTACACTCCCAAGCTCATCCCTGCAGTGGACAAACTTTGTCAAGTATACCGGAATAGTGTCATTCTTGTCCATCTTTATTTTCCTGAGTTTATCCTTGAGCGCCAACTTCCTCTGGTCGCTCTTTCTTTGGAATAAATCTGTCAACGCTTTCCACATCAAGTATGGAGAAGATTTTCCATGCAGGCTGGATACAATGTGATCCTTCGCGCCCTCCAACAGAATCCTTCGACATTTTGCTGTCTTCTTTTGCCAAGCCTCAACTTGAGCAGCATCAGTAGGCTTTGGGACCTCAGCATCTATGAACTCCTTCAGCCCGTTATCATCTAATACCACCTCCATCATGTCCTTCCATGCAACATAATTCGAGCTGCCCTCAAGGGCATACTCCAGTCGCAATCCGTTGAAAGACATTTCAACTCCGGCACCAAGAAAACAAATTGTTGCAAAATTCGAATTCCACTAGCTCAAACTCAACCGCTTCTGGATCTGTGAGAAAAAATTATTTCTAGCACAGATATCGACTGTAGGGGCATTTACTGGATATATCACCTTTCAAAGGAAAGGATGGATCCAGAGGCTACCTGGCCTGCTTACAGACTCTGTCTACCGAAATAAATTGTAATCACTGTAATAGATCCGATGATCAATTCTCGCTCTGATACCATGTAGAAATTTGAATAATAGCTGAATTATTCACCGAGATTATCCCGATTACACACTATTTGAGCTTCATGCATAATACATAACCTCTTCTACAATTGATCATCAATATGCGGAAATAGAAACAGTTGCATGCGCACATAAACACAATAGTCAAGCACACATAAACACAATATGTAATGGGGAAAGCTTACAGCTGAAAACCCCCAACTATCTGTATATTATAATGATAGAGAATCATGTAACAATCATAGTACAATACTCCTCACAAGTACTCAGTACTATCTCCAATGCTACACACAAACTAGCTCAGATCTGAACAAGTCACAGGTTCAAATCTCCTCCACTGTTTGCCTGCCTCTACTGCGCAATCCAAGATGAGAATGAATGAGATCCAAGTTCGAATCCCCTTGGCTTGTACTGCGCAATCCTCATTGGAAATCTCGATCAATGTGTGTGCAAATCTCATGCACAAGTATAGTCACAACTGATAGCCACACTCACCCTTTCACCCACCTCTAACACTGGTCTCCACTGAACTGTCCATGCATTGCAGTTAACTGATGTGTTCTTTAGTTGATTTATGAGTTAATAATTTGTGAATTAATTAATAATTAATTCACACCACTCATCACTAGTGTATTTATCAATTAGACTAAATACAACTAGTTCAACTAAGTTAAACCGAACACAACTCCACCAACTGTCTCATCAACTCCACCAAACTCTTCCACATGAGTTCTAACTGAAGTCAACCATGCAATAGCTCAACTAACCCTTAGGAAAAGCATATTTCCTTCTGTCAGCTGCATGTGCCACATCCAAGCATCAAACTGAAGTGCTCTAAGAGGATAAGATAATGTTTATAGTCTAAATATTATTAAGGGTTAATAATATTTGACTGTTCTATTTTTAGCCCGGCAGTCTAAAAATAGAAACCGCCCAATGTCTAAAAATAGAGGTCCATCTATTTTTACCAACTTGACCAACCATCCATAAATAGCATCCTGCAACTCATAGACCATGATCCATATGTCTAAAAATAGACTTTGCGACAGAAATCACTTGTGTGGCCCCCACCTAGTTTTGGTGATCACTTTCCAACTAGGATCAGGAAAGATGTTTTAGGATGCCTCCTTCACTTTTTCTTGTTGCAATCTTCAACATATTATACGGAACATTCTTAGAACGTTACCAGGGAGATTCAACCCAAAGGTATCGGTCTTAGAATATAGTGCAAATCTAGACAAACTCAGCAAAGAAGAATTACATGGAGTTCTCATAGCATATGAAATGAGACATGATGAAGAAAAGGGTACTTCAAATCTAGAAACTGCGTTCGTTGCATATAAGAAAACCAATAAGGACAAAAAAACTTCAATTGAAATGACATGCACCTGCAAGTATGAAGAAAAGGGAGATGATGGAGAAGGTATTTCAGATGAAGAATATGCTTACTTTACGAGAAAACTAAAAACTGGTAAGGGAAAATTCAAAGGTAAACTTCCATTGATATGTTTCGGTTGTAGTGAGGTTGGGAATTTCGTAGCAAAATGTCCGAACAAAAGTGATGGCAACTCAAAAGGAAAGAAAGGCTTTAAGAAATTCAACAAGCAAGGAAAAAAGAAAGGATCCAAAAGCATGGAAAATTTTAGGGGCGAATTTTAGCCCAAGGGCAAAATTTAAGGGGTTTTAGATTTTAGAGGGGCGAATTTTTTATATAAAACCTCTTTTATAAAGTTTTGTATAATTAGCCCCAAAATTATTTTAAAAATAAATAATTATAATGCTTTAGCCCAAAAAAAGAAGAGCGCATAAAACATAAAATGTTGAATTCGCCTCCGCATTTACTGGTCTGGACAATTTTGGTTGGTATTCGCCCCGATTTGTTAGGCTAGAGGGTTTTGGAACTACTTTCGCCCCCAATATCCAGTATGGCTGCATGGTAAAGCTTGCATCTAGACTAGAGTCAATAATGGAGTCTTCTTTTGGGTCTGGATAAGAGGCGTCTAGTGAATAGGGTTGCTGGGGCTACGTTTTTTTGGAGGTGCTTGGTCATATGGGTGGAATTTTCCAAACCCAACATGGAATGTCATTGTTGCTGCTCTTGCCCCTGGTTGGCCCAGTTTGTCTTGGTCCATGGTTCCTGGATCTTAATTTCCTCCTCCTCCTGCCAGATGGGGGCCTGGACCATGGGTTTCAAGACCCTGGGTTGCCGCCGCTGCCACCACTGCTTCTAATAACTCCGCTGCTGCAGATTCTGGTTCTCCTACTCTGATTTAGACATGGTGTAAGACAATAGTGGTGTTGACAGTTAGATCTTGCCCTTTATATTTTTTACTGCTTCTAATAACCTCGCTGTTGCGAATTCTGGTTCTCCTACTCTGATTCAGACATGGTGTGAAGGCAGTAACGGGTTTGAAGTTTATAAATTTTTCTTGTTACATCCTATTGAAACGATGTATTTTAATTTTCATTTATATATTCTTTGCCTTTTTCAACTAAAGTTTCCTTTTTCCTTTTGTCTATCCAAATGGAAAAAAATCTGATGGTGTTTTCTAGTTGGAAGGTTTAATTGCTTTCTCTGTAATGGAATTTCAAAATGGAATATGGTAGTGCTCATTTTAAGAGCTCGAATACCATTCTTTTGACCCTGACTTTGTCTTTTCTTTTTCGTTTATGTTGCAACTTACAACTTACCTCACCTCATCGCAATTGCTTCAGAGGACATGTCCCTATCATTTAATGTAAATTCCTATGATATATGTACTTGTAGATATAATCAATTTTTTTTTAAAGTAATGGCAGGAATCGATTTTGGATACCACTGGATCAAACATAGAATGTAAGCATTGTAGAGCTAATTTCAGTATGGTGTTTATGTAATAAATATAATCAAAATATTTTGGCATTAGTCAGCCTAAAATCTATCATATCTAATCATCTTTATCATTATTTCCATAGAAAATATAAAACAACATTTGTGATCTGCGAGCATAACTAACATATGCAACATACTATAGAGTTTGCATCTGTTGATACACATCTTTAATAATTAGACATTGAATAACTCAGCTGCTAGATGCCTTTGGTTATTTTGTTTAAGAAATGCATTATGTATGGTCATTCTCAATCCTCTCAGAGCATATACACACTATGCACAAACTGCACAATGGTTATATTGGAAAATCAATGTTAACATATTTTTATAGGAAACTCAAACCTCTCAGAACATATACAAACTATGCACAAACTGCATAATGATTATATTGGAAAATTAATGTTAACATATTTTTATAGGAAACTCAAAGCTCTCTAATAATTGAGGTTGCATAAATCAATTTATGTTTTGTGTTCTGTTTTTATCATATAAGATAAGATAAGACTAGATAGATAATTTTACTCATTTCCACAAATGATGGAAAAAGTGGGTCAATGGGACTGAAATGTACAATTGGTAACAATATATTGTGGGAATGCCATGCTGAAAACTAAAGAATAAAGATATCAGCAAGAAAGTACAATTTAATAACAAAAAGAGAAATTATTATTCATCATTAGGTAATACATTAGAATTAGAGGAGATGGAAGAAGGTTTTGCTGCCACCTCACTTGCTGAGGTGTAATTGCACTACCTGACAATGTCATTGGGGGAGTACCCAGAGCTGAGACGGCCTAGCTATGTGATCCTCAGAGGAAATTGGAAGTACTTAGTGGAATTTCTAACATTTGGTGTTGCCAAGAAGAAGCTAGTAATACAAGTTTCATGCTAGATGAGGGCTAGTTTTTCAATTGGCACTGGAAACTGGCAATCATCTGTGGCTAGCTTTTTGTATATGATCATTTCCAATCCCCTCTAAGCACATGCAAAAAAGTAGACAAACTTATTGCAAATGCTTATGGACTAGAAGTGGAATTTTTTTTGGATAGCTTCAGCCATATCCTAACCGAGGATGTTGCAGGTGCAGCTAGGCATGGTCATCCCCTTGTGCGTTATGCCCATATCTGCTTTTGGTTGTTTGGTGTAAAGCATATCTACAAATGTTTTAATGTGTAAACTGGCACATTCTCCTGGAAGATTTGGGATACATGCTTTCCTCCACTGAAATATATTTCTATTGTGTCAGAGGATGACAAGATGCAAGTCACTTTTGTCCAGCCATAGTTAAGAATTACACTCAAATTTAAAACTGGATTATCAGATAGCACTTTGGCTAACCAGTGCTATGCAAAATAAAAACAGATTTGATAATCATATCAAACAAAAAAAACAACAAAATCAAACCTGCTTGGGTCTGGTTTCTCAGGGAAGAGTTGTCCATGCTCCAAAGTCCAGATTTTTGGATAGGTCCTAAAGCCTAGATTTTTTAATTGATCTGCAACTTCCACTTGGACTCTTCCATACTCTATATTCATATTTGAGGGTAGTTAAGGTTTCTAACTCTCTAAGTCAATGCAATATACAACTTAATGAACTGGGCTCTGGATGTCTATGGTCTTACTCTTTGTCTACACTTTAGTGTCTTCAGCCATCTTCCTCTGTCCTCATCATCTACAAGAAGAAGCTTGCTGTGATAAAAAAAAATGAACTGTTAATTTTGTAATTGGTAAATGCAAACATAAAAGAAGAGAAGAAACGTTTGTATAAAAATCGTTAATATTAGAAGGCTTTTTGTAATGGAAAATAGGGATATTATATTTGCAACTTGTAGAGAAGGGAAAACAGAGCACCACGGAATCAACTGGGGAATTATTAGATGGTTAAACCATTTTGCAAGTACAATAGTTTTAAAAATTGGCTCAGACTGACCTGGAACCGATAAAACTGGCCAGTTGGATAGGGCCAGGGGTCAAACTGGCCACCAACCTAGACTGGTGGACTGGTTTGGTACCAAACTAGTACAAACCAGTCCAATCTAGTTTGAACTGGTCAGTTCCATCTTGAACCGATCATGTCGTAAAATTCTAACTCCTAAACCCTAAATGAGAAACTTAACTCCTAAACCCTAGAAATTCTGGCAATCAATGACAATATTTCCTTTTTATCCTTTTTATCCTTTCTATCCCCACCAATTCATGTAAGCTCACACAATCTCATCAATCCAAAGCAAATAAAATTTCTAAGCATGTCCATTGTAACCCTGATAAGTTATTGTGGAATAACCATCTAAAAGTTCAAGAATTCATATGGAAGAGGGATAATCTTTATGTATCTAAAACAGTCTGAAATGTCAACACTCAAAACTACTGAAGTAGAATTATACTTTTAATACGATTATTTTGTGTGGTCTTTGTAAGGTTAGCAATAGGTCCAAGGTGTTAATGGAATACTAAAATTCAATATTTGGGCCAAACGGATCTGTGTGCATAATTGATTTAACATTGTTATATTTCCACTATGCAAAGTGCTTGTAATTGAGTAACTTCAGTGTGTTTATGATTTGGTATAGACATAGACCAGATCTGGGATATAAGGAAAATTCAACAATATGGAAGATAACACTAAAATCAAGAACAGATGGATTATTGAACCCATTCATTTGACCTTGGGACTAATGTAGTTGGTGACATTTCCATATATGCAGCAGGAAAACACTCTTATTATATGCTTCAAGATAAAAAAATAAGTGCACAACAATAACTGAGTGTTGAAGATGTGTTGAATGACAAGAAAATGTTCATGATGGGCACAATTTCCATTATCAAAAAACAAGAAGAAATACTCTGCCGAGATTGTCTAGAAAGCATGTGTAGTAGGATAATTGAAAGGAAGTGTCACAGATTTGGAGCACATGATTTTTCTCTCATCAGTAGAAGTTTATTATTTTGTGTGGTATTTGTAAGGTTAGCAATAGGTCCAAGGAAAAAATTCCAGAAAAATCTATAATAAGCCTAATAATGAATCATTCTTTCGCTTAGCTTTGCTATGGCTTTATGAACATTTTTCTTGTACTTGTTATAACCAAATCAATGTTCTCCTGACCCTGGAATATTTGGGATTGATTTAGCTTGAGAATTTGCATATCTCCTTAGCATCCTTTCCTCTCAAATTAAATACCACTTAATACCATTTTTGACCCTTCTCTGTAACGTCCTGTACAGTCCCATCAATGGCCTTTTGATGGATCTCATTTATCATATAAAATAGGTTCTTCAAGTTTGGTAACTTAGTCACAGGATTCTTTGGAGTCACTCCTCTCATTTAGCATATAAAACAGGTTCTTTGAGTCTGCTAACTCTTAATAACATGTTTTTTCTAAGTTGCTTACCTTTTTCTCTCTACTCAGTTTTGATCCACAATTGTGGTGATGATATGTCAAAGATCTGCACTAAATCATCGAACAGTTACTATTCCAAACTGCTTTAGGGGGGAAATCAGAGAATGGGGATATTCTGGCTGCCCTGTTTTTTGTAGGGAATGTCACAGGGACAGTTCCTAGGAAATAAATGGATGACCAGGGATGCTTTCTAGGTGTCTTCTTATCTCCAACGAAAATAAGGGTATGTGTTCCCTTTCATACGGGGGATGTGTTCCTTTTCATACTTGTGAATATGGATCCTTCTTAATTCACTAACAAAAGTGTTTTAATGGCTTCAATTAATTACTGTAGGTGTGCCGATTTTCAGCTTTCACATTGGGACTAATTCTGACCTGAATAATGTCATGAACATAATGATTGCAGTATATCCAGAAAGAAATAATTTCTTCAAAATTGACGATATCTTTTTCTTCAATCATGCTTAGAAGGTTTCTATAATCATAATTTTTCATTTGATGTATATTTTGCATTTTATTGGATCTACTAATGAACCATAATGATAGGGACAAATGACCTTTTTGTCTTTAGACTCTGTTTTTTCTACTATAAGGTTGTATCTAGTCTTTGAAAGTTTGATTGAGATATTATCTGTTAACTGTTTAAAAGCACAGAACATCCAGTAGAATTTTTTTGTTAACTTATTTAATTAAGAACTGATAAATACTCAACCTTCTATGGTTAAAGAAAATCATGACATATGACAAGGCTTTATTATATGTTAATTCATTTAAACTTTAAAGTTTATGTGAACGGTTATGTGCACATTTTAAGTGAGATGCAGAAAATATTTCCTGGACAAAAGTTGCTTATATATTGCCCATAATATCATTATGTAACTTGTGACTGCCCAATGGCACGTTATCTAAACACAGACTCTGAGTTAAGACTTTGTAAACCTCGTTTTATAATCTATTGGTATAAGTGATTGAAGATTTTTTTGTTTGAGCTATTGATGGTCATAATTTTTGTTTAATTATTTTCTGATCATAAATTTGCTGTATTTTGACTCTCCTCTTTCCTTTGTATGTCCTTTTTATCTTCAAGAAAAGATATTTTCAGTGTTGCATTTGATAGTCTCCTTTCTTTAAGAGAACGAAAAAGAGATTAACTTGGACTATTATACTATAAAATTTTCTAGACCTCTTGTATTTAAGAAATAAATAGTATTATTCTTTTGACTGTTGTTTTATAGATTCCATGTTTCCAAAGGAGCTGGGCATTTCTGAATTTATGTAATATGCAGGGTGTGAATTTGGAGCAACAGCACACCATGAGATGTTAACTTCTTTCTATGGCACCTCTGTGTTGAGAAATTCTTGTCAGGTGCCAGATAATCACCTTTGCATGAACTTATGCCTTGCAAATGGCCACCTTTGCATGAACTTACGCCTTGCAAATGGCCAAGATATCTGAAAGACAACCATTTTCTTTTACAACTCCATATTCTTATAATTTATTAATAATACGTCTCCAAGCCATGAGATTTTCCCTTGTAACGTAGTTGTGAAGTCTCTGACTTTTTCTCAACTTGTATCTGAACTTTCGAAGGGTTAAGGTCTCACATTTTTTAGGTACAGGTACAGTTCCTACATTGTATTTGGAGTATCATGAAGGATAATCTCAAATTTTCTTACGAATCCAAAGTGTTCTCCTGGTGTTTTCATGTTTTTTGTACGTGGGGAATCATACATGTGTATATATATATATATATATATATATATATATATATAGATAGATAGATATATATTTTTCAGTGTATTCATGCATTCTCTTGTAATTTTATAGAACAGTCATTTTGGGATTTGGAAGCATTCTTTATTCCTTTATAGATTGATAAAATGGTTGCAAATCATTACCGTTGTTTTCCAGAGAATCACTTGGTGAGAACTAATATTACTATTCTCTTTTCTGTGGTTGAGAAAAGTTCCTAGTAGTAAAGTGTTTTGTTAGTGGAAGCAACATTGATGTTAATATGATTACATATGTAGTGTTCTTTAATTGTTTGCACCGATAAATAGAGGCCTCCGTCAGGAAGAGAGGTAATCTTAGGAGGCATTTGACATCGGTCGTACCCTTCTAGCTTGGATACGAGCAATGGTAACACCTGACAATTTAGTTGCACATTTCAATCTTTTGTAAGGTCCTGAGTTACATGAGATTTATTTCCAGAGTTTTTTTTCAATATTATTTGAATATGCTATATGGACCGATATCAAATAATTATCTATTTATACATTTAAACCTTGTTCGGGCATTCTTGGGCCAATCTTTGTGCGTTGTAGGTCCGCTGCAGGGATCATGTTGGGCACGATTGTTTTGATCCTGGAAGGTCTAAATAGCTTATAGCGTGTTGGCACAATCTTTGTAAAAGTGGTTAGATGGACGCATATCTATAGTGTAAATAAAAGTTCTCTCTGGAGTTTTCTAGGTTAAGGATTGATTTGCAATTTTCTTCTGGTGATTTTAATAATTCTCTTGAGAGTATCAAGAAGGGTAATGTAAAAGCTCTTGTGCACACATATGAGCCCTCTCGGGGTACATTAATTTTATAAAAGTTGTTGAATTGAAAGCATATGCTTTCAGTGCATTTCATATATATATATATATATATATATATATATATGTTTTCTCTAGTATTTTCCCTATAGGTTATGGATTTTTTTGCAATTTTCTTTTGGTGTAGAGGTACCAAGAAGGAAATATAAATAGTTGTTGGGCAATTACAAGAAAAATTTTTGTAAAAGGCAAAGAGTATGACGTCAAGCTTGTGATTTGTTCCCAGTGTGACAACGTAATATATGGCAGGTGGCATTGCAAAGACGAGGATGACTGCGGTGAAAAAAATTGACTAAAAAGGATTCATGTAACTGCCATGATGCCCCGAGAGTTTATAAAATTTTCATAGTAGCGTTGTTGCATATAGAGAATATATTACTGATTTATGGATCTTGTATCTAAGAGTAACGAAACCTGATCTATTAGGCAAGGGTGAATATTTTAGGTATATATTTCAAGGAGAGTTACTTTTCACTTTAAAGTTGTTTTTAATTGAAGTTAATTTGACTCAATACCCGGTAGTATGCTGGCTTGGACCATAAAAGCTTAGTTGCATAAGATTTAATTTGAGAGTTCAAGTGATCTCTGGTTTTTAATTAATAGGATCTTTTGATCAGATTGCCAAAGCTATTATAGCTTTTGTTTCTTGACTAAATTTAAGTTTTATTGAAAATAAATTCACTGAATACTTTTCATTTGAAGTTATCGATTTTGTTTTTGAATTTAATTATTTAATGTAAATCAAGGATTTCCATGATTTCATGATTTCCCTTACTTTAAGAGAGTATATTGCTTCACGGTTGTTGGCCTCACTTTTACTAGACAAAATTTATTGGCCAACGGAGGCATGCCTAATTACAAAGTGTATTGCCAAAGAGACAACCTACAAACCATAATTGACACACATTGTTAAAAAAAAAACCACACGAGCAAACAATAGAAATACATTAATTATCATTCTAATTTAGCGGGATTGGATGTTTTGGAGCTGAACCCGAAGGAGATGGGGGTTTGACCTCGCAATGGATGTGACACTCTTATTATATGCTTCAAGATCAAAAAATAAGTGCACAACAATAACTGAGTGCTGAGATGTGTTGAATGACAAGAAAATGTTCGGGATGGGCACAGTTTCCATTATAAAAAAACAAGAAGAAATACTCTGCTGAGATTGTCTAGAAAGCATGTGTAACAAGATATTTGAAAGGAAGTGTCATAGATTTGGAGCACATGATTTTTCTCTCATCAGTAGAAGTTTATTATTTTGTGTGGTCTTTGTAAGGTTAGAAAAAGGTCCAAGGAAAACATTCAAGAAGAATCTATAATAAGCCTAATAATGAAAAAAAGTTGGAGGTAGAAGTTAATCTAGTTACAACTAAAAACAACACTAAAGATCTTGAAGAATACAACTGTGGCCATGGAATATCCATTTATCTATATATGTGCCTAAAATAGAGCAATGGTAATTCATTGTACTTTGATGGACCACCTGTTTGTGCTGGTGAGCATCATGATGAAAGGGTGTTTTATAAAAATTTCATGGAATGAACTACAACACCAGTCACCAGATGAGAGAAAAGGTGCAGAGATGTTTTTCGTGGGAAGTGGACTCTCATTTTGAGGAAAAATTATCCTACTACCCTGGTGAGGAACAATAGATGGATCATTGAACCCATTCATTTGACCTTGGGGCTAATGTAGTTGGTGACATTGCCATATATGCAACAGGAAAACACTCTTATCATATGCTTCAAGATCAAAAAATAATTGCACAACAATAACTGGGTGTTGAAGATGTGTTGAATGACAAGAAAATGTTCGGGATGGGCACAGTTTCCATTATCAAAAAACAAGAAGCAATACTCTGCCAAGATTGTCTATAAAGCATGTGTAGCAGGATATTTGAAAGGAAGTGTCACAGATTTGGAGCACAGGATTTTTCTCTCATCAGTAGAAGTTTATTATTTTGTGTGGTATTTATAAGGTTAGCAACATGTCCAAGGAAAAAATTCTAGAAAAATCTATAATAAGCCTAATCTATAATAATGAAAAAAAGTTGGAGGTGGCAGTTAATCTAGATACAACTAAAAACAACAATTGTGTGGGACCTCATAGTTGGTGGGTGGGATGTTTCCTATTGGTCAGAGTTTGTGCTGAGTGCACAGGGAAGCTATTCAACTCTAATTGACAAGAATAGAAAGTTGCCTTCATCTGATGAGTCAATTTGCAATTCCTTAAAGGCATCAGAGGCAGGGAAGGTAGTTCTGATAATATACAACTCCTCTTCAAACAAGAAGAAGGCTGCAACCTATAGATACATGGTAAAAAAGAACATAGTCTAGGAGTTCGAGCCTCACAGTAGATTAGATGTACTTAGAAAGCTTTCTTACATTCAACAATTAGAAATGTTAGTAGTTAAGAATGTGCCATCATGTTGGAGAAGCAAGTTTGTCTCTTTGGAAGCTGGAAATTTTATCTACATATGTGCTACTATATAAAAGTTAATATTGGTAATAATAAAGGTTGGTTGTGTTTCCAGACCAGATCATCACTGTGAATTCCACAGCTTTTCATGTTTGTGATTGATAGGTATATGATATACATGGTAAAGCAAGTATAAATAAAATTTATAAATATTGACCACCCCAAGGCTAGTTAAATTTTTTATTTATTGTTTACCCCATACACAAATCTATATAAATAATATTTTTAGTTCGAAAAATGAATATTGTATTAAATTCCCCATCAATAAAATTTTTTTTCAAGGAATGGTCTACATTCAGAGGGTTACCTATATCTAAATGAAACCAGTCTGTTGCCTTTGGCTACATCTTTTCTAAAAGCTCAAACTTATCTTAAAATAGAATCGATTGTTTTCTTTGTCTTTTTGGTTACTATATAGTAAGTATATCATGAATTCAGGACCAATGCAACCCAGAGAACCCAAATGAAGGGGGAGAAAAACTATATTTGAGGGTGAAGCACTTTGTATTATACATATGAACATATTCTAATTTAAGATAATGCAACCAAGTATATTTAAATGAATGGGATACGAAAGGTGACGAGTTTGGATAATAGATAGCAATTTGGTCAATTATGTTTTGATGTATATATTTGTTTAATTAAATTTTTTATTTTATTATATTAAAGAGATGTGACCAATTTTATTTCATGGAAATGATAATATTTAGATAGATATAAAATTTTTAAAATTAGGGAGGAGTTGAAGTTTTTCACTATGTTATACTTTCATTTTATTATATTTTAAACAAAGATTAATGCTCCTCTCACGAACTAGGTACATATTCCATAGAGGTCATTGAATATGCATTTTGTGGATAGTTTTTTTTAAGGTTTCAGAGGTAGGCATGAAGAGAACAAAGCAATTTTCAAGATAACTCACAAAAGTTGATAAACAAACCACCCATTCTTCCAAAACATTTTGTATTGCCTCAACTTTATCACCTACATCACCTTTATCTCACATGGAAGATGTATCCCCACTCCTTGAAGTTACTTTTCACCTCTCCGTGCAAATGCTAGTATTACTTGATTTTCCATGCTTATGTGGAACATGGTCAAGAGAAGGAACTATAACAACAATGGATTTGCATGAAAGCTTTATAATATTTTCAAACATGAAAGTTGTGATGTGTTACTAAGTTTCTTCATTATTTTATAGATCAATACACGTTAAACCGACTTTACTCCTTGACTGGAATTGCATTCAACATTGTGCACAAGTATGTTTTAAATGTATCAATCAAAAGTATGATTTTATCTATATTTGATAATTAAAGTTGAATACACATACAATATATAGGAGCGCTATGGCTATGAAGTTCAATATGAAATAATCTATTGATTGCTACTATTACTATTATATAAGGGGTGCTCTTCCAATGGCCATTTATTAGCTATGTTAAGAAGGCTTTGTGGAATTTTTATTTACTATAAGATTATGTATAGTTGAGTTGCGGACAACTAAGTTGAATTTTGTAGGAAGTTTGGAGTATGTGTAATTCATAATGAGTCTTCTCTTCATTGATAAATTTTCAATGTGTGAGTTTTGACCTAAGCCATTGCATTATCAATGTGTCAAGGCTCACAACTCGACCTATATGCCAACTACTTCTTATGATCATTCCTAGGAACATGAATCCTAATTTTTGTAGGTTTAAAATTTATAACAAGTTTTCTCTATTGTGGTCGAATTTGTGGTGGTTATCTCAAAATTTATTTAAGGTACCATGGATCTAAATTTCTTATGAACTTTCAACACTATAACAAACTTTGGTGCAAATTGTTGATCAATTTTCACTTGGTTAGGGTTATATATGTTAATGAAAATTTTGTGTGTGTGCATGAGAGTTGGGTGCAAATGCACAAGGTTGTGTAGCATTAGTGTGATAAATATGGGATAGTGCAAAGCATAGTTTTTAAGATTAGTCTAAGTTGACTCGTACCTAATCAACTCAGTCAAGTTGATTGTTGGTTGAATGGTTAATTGTTGGTTCAATGGACATAATATCTTGTAGGCACAAATACCAAAGGGAAAAATGGATCCCATCATGGGGTAATCTTTGTAATTCTCCGCCACTGCTACCTTCCATGCTTCCTCAAACTCCTCTTCAACCTCAATATCAGTGCTAGTAGTAGCATGAGCAACAACACTACGCTTAGCAGAACTAGAAGAACACGTTTTCCAAACTGCATGAGAACTACTTCCCTCAAAAGTCACCATGTGCCATGCTTGGTCTCGGTGGTTCTCTTCCTTCAACTCCTAGTTCAACTACCATATCTTCATTGGAACCAACAAACCGAACTCCACTAGACAACGATTCACCATTTTGTAGTAGTGATTCGCCATGATTTTACAAGATAATATAATCTCGTGAGAGATTTGCCAAAAAATTATATATACATATTATATTATTAATAAAATCTCCTTCCATTTTTCCTATGTATCATCGGGATTCGCCCATTTATTATATATATAAATTTAGGGGGGTTCTTAAAATTTTCCCTGTCCAAAAGGAACTTTCTCTTTAAAGAAGATAGCTCATCATCCGATGAAGAAAGTGACAGCAAAGAAGAAGCCAATGAGAAAGTATTGTTTATGGACAAGCACAATAAAGAAGAAGTATCAAACAATGAAGAAGAAGGGTTGACCATAGAAGAATTTTATGAGGAGGCAATCAAGCTTATAAAAAAGCTCAATGCTGAGAAGATCCGTTCCATTACTCTTGAAGAACAAGTTCAAGGTCTAAAAATTGAAGTTGAAGAACAAAAATGTATTGAAGAGTCACTTCAAAAGAAGTTGGAAGAAAGAAACTAAGAAAGGGAAGCATTAGAAGCCGAAGTAGTCTCGCTGCGTAAGGAAGTGAAGAAGGGAAAAATTGTCCAAAACTATGCCAACAGCTCAAGGGCATTGGAAGAACTCATCAACAATCAACGATCTTACAACAACAGAACTGGCCTCGGTTACAAAGAAGAAGAAGCAGGACCTTCTACAACAAAATACAATGAACCTATGAGATCTGACATACATGTATACTTCATTAAACAAGATTCAAAAGAACATCCTTGGAAGATGATTCCTCAACGAAGATTTTCATCTAGGTACCAACATATTTTTCATGGATATTGTTATTCATGTGGAAAATTTGGTCATAAAGCTGTAGAATGCTGCACGTACCCTAGGAACCAATACAATTCCAGGATATTCTTCAAATATGAACCTCCCAAGGCTCAACGAAACACCAATAGATTTGAACATTTAAGAAATAATATGGAATTTTACAAATGTCAAAACTTTGGACACATAGCTAAAGACTGTAGACTTGAAAATCCTCCAAAAGAATATTCGAAGCCATAGAATGAACGAACATGGAAGAATAAGTCTGATAATTGTGCTCTCACTCTCAAGGTTCAAAACAATAAAGATGTGTGGTATGTTGACAGCGGTTGCTCAACGCATATGACTAGAGATAGAAGGAAATTTGTATCTCTAAAAGAGAAGAAGGATGCAACTGTATCCTTTGGAAATGATGGATCTTCAAATGTTATAGGATCAGGTACCGTCACTCTCGGAAGCAAAGATGTTATATCCAAGAATGTTCTATTGGTCGAAAAAATGAATCACAATCTGCTCAGTGTTGTACAAATGTGTGATCAAGGACACACAATGCTATTCAACTCCACAGAATGTGAAATCAGGAAAGGCAGGTATGGTAAAATTGTGGCTACAGCAAGTCGAGATCAAAACGACATATATGTTCTGGATGAAGCAACTAAAGCATGTCTACTAGCTAAAAAAGATGAAGTAGTACAAGAAATACCGAAAATCTCAAAACCTTCCAACACACTATGTGAGGCATGTCGGCATGGCAAGCAGACAAAAGTCCAATTTAAAACAAAATAACACTTTGCATCACATCCATTGGAATTGACACATATTGATCTATGTGGTCATGTGAAAACAAAAGGCTTAGATGGAGAATTATATTTCATGTTAATGATAGATGACTATACAAGGATGATAGTCGTTAGTTTCCTAAAGAAAAAATCTGAAGCATTTGAGTGCTTTAAGATCTACAAGGAGTTGGTTGAAAATGAAATTGATTTGAAAATAAAGTGTTTAATATCATATAATGGTGGAGAATTCACTTCCAAATTATTTCAGCAATACTGTGACGAAAATGGAATAAAAAGGAAATTTTCAACAGCACGAACACCTCAGCAAAATGGAGTTGCTGAAAGAAAGAACAGAACCGTACAGGAAATGGGTAGAACAATGTTGAAGGACTCAAAATTGGATGAAAAATTTTGGGTTCAAGCAATTGATATGGAAGTCTTCATTATCAACCGAAGTCTTCTCAGAAATAATTGCAACAAGACTCCATATGAATTATGGAAAGGAAAACCAGCTAATGTAAAATATTTTAGAATATTTGGAAGCAAATGTTATATCAAAAGATAAGATCAAAATTTGGGTAAGTTTGAATCACGTGTTGATGAAGGTATATTTGTTGGTTACTCACACAAAATAAAGGCCTATAAATGCTATAATCTAAGACGAAAACAGATAGTGGAGAGCATAAATGTTACATTTGATGAAGATGGTGTTCTAGCGAGTAATGATGAGGATCTAGAATCTTTGAAACTTGAGACAGAGGCTGAAAAAGACACAGATAAAATTGTAGAACAAGAAGAAACTATCAACGAGGAAGAAGTAAACAATGATCATCAAGATATACCAGAATAAAAACAAGAAGCTCCTCCAAGGAGAAAAAAAGAGTGGATTCAAAAGAACCATCCATCAAATCAAATCATTGTTGACATAAATGAATTTCGACAGCTTCATTCATCACAACAAGCTCACATTGCTTTTCTAGCAACCTTTGAGCCTAGTAGTTTTGAGGAAGCTAGCTAGAATGAACATTGGGTAGCAGCTATGAATGAAGAATTGGATCAAATTGAGAAGAATAACACCTGGGAATTAGTTCCACGACCAAAATATAAAAATGTCATTGGGACTAAATGGGTGTTCAGGAACAAATTGAATGAAGATGGGCAAGTTACCAGAAACAAAGCAAGATTGGTTTGCAAAGGCTATGCACAAGTGGAAGGAATTGATTTCGACGAAACATTTGCACCAGTTTCTAGAATGGAAGCCATCCGAATGTTTCTCGCCTATGCATGTTCAAGAAAAATCAAAGTCTACCAAATGGATGTTAAGTAAGCATTTCTGAATGGAGAATTAGAAGAAGAAGTTTACATCGAACAACCTAAAGGTTTTCTACTATTACAAAAAGAAGACTATGTATGCAGGTTAAAGAAGGCTCTATATGGTCTCAAGCAGGCTCCCTGAGCATGGTATGCTTGTCTTGATGGATATCTACATCAACAAGGGTTCAAGAAAGGTACTGTTGATAGCAATATTTATGTACAAATAGATAAAGATAATTTAACATTCGTTGAGGTATATGTGGATGATATAATATTTGGTAGCAATGATGATCGACTAAGTAAGAACTTTTCTACAAAGATGCAAAGTGAGTTTGAGATGTATTTACTTGGTGAGCTGACATACTTCTAAGGGCTTCAAATATCTCAGCAAGAGAAAGGAATATTTATATGTCAAGCCAAGTACATCAAGGAAATGCTCAAGAAATTCAAAATGGAAGATTGCAAACCCGTCCTTACTCCGATGGTAACAGGTTGCAAATTGAGCATAGAGGACTCATATAAGGATGTGGATCAGAGGTTGTACAGATCTATGATTGGTAGTATTCTATATGTAACAGCCTCTCAGCCAGATGTTATGCAAGCAGTTGGACAAGTAGCAAGATTCCAAGCATAACCAAAAGAATCACATATTATTGTCGTCAAAAGAATTCTTCGATATCTAAAGGGCACATAAGTATATGGCTTGTGGTATCCTAAGGGTAACAATCTCATTATTCAAGCCTTTACAGATGCATATTGGGCAGGTATTGACGGGAAAATCTGTCCAGCCAACAGCAAGGGGATCTCCCCGGTAAAAAGTCCCAATTAGACCTTGAACCGTTTGGAATAGGGATCCCGTCCGAGGTGTGGGTCCGACTACCACTGGTTTCTCCTTTGCTTTGGGTCTCGCTTAAACTCTATAAAATAGTGGATACACACCTAATCAACTGATACAAGACATATAATTGATGCATTAAATGTACATACGACATTATGAGTAGCAAGAGGAAATAATAAAGCATAACAATCAAAGGAAGTGTTGTTAACAACACTTCATTAGGGTCAAGCTTGTAAACTGTTCTGACCACAAAGGAAACAATTCCTCATGGCAAGGACGCCTTTCACTTCCTAAAAGTTTAAATGATAACACAAATGCCAATAAACAAAGCCATCAGCGTTCGTTAAGAAAGTGAAATAAACTCAACCACCATTAACATACTCAGCAAACTGTTATGCAACTGTGATGTGAATTGAAGGTACAATTCCCTTAATCTAAAGATGTTCAGAAACTGAAAACGTAATACTCAACAGTGCTCATACATAAGACAACACCAGATCCACAAAGGGATTTTTCAAAATGCTTGTATTAATGCTTAAATGTATAATCCTCTGGTAATACAATATACTCAGCTTGAGTCCCAAACAAAAGGTCCTTTACAAGTTCTCGAAGGAAGCATTTATAGAGCAAGGCTTTCCCGTTGGGCTCCCTAACTTTTCGCTTTCTCGACTGTTGGGTTGCCTTGCGACCTGGTCTGTTCTGCGACCTGCGACCTGAGCCACTGTTGCGACCTGCGACCTGACTGGGTTTTGCGACCTTGCGACCTAGTTGTTGGGTCGCTGGGTCACGTCGTCGGGCATTTAATAGGGGATGAGCCTTAGTGACCTGGTGACTTCAACGACTTGCGACCTTTGGGAATTTTTGACCTGCGACCTCAAGTGATCCGCAACCTGCGACCTCGGGCCATCCGTGACCTGCGACCTCAAGCATTTCACGACCTGCGACCTCAGATCATCCGTGACTTGTGACCTCGGCAGATATGCGACCGGCGACCTTGGGCAAATCAGCGACTTGTGGCCTTCTTTGGGCTATCGTTGGATTTTAAAACAATTTTCTTTGTGCCGCATCCTTTGCTTTGAAAAAGGGGCCTCTCGCTTGCTGGAAAACTTTGGCTCATCACGCATCCCAACAGCTTCTACCTGTAGTCACATAGCTTAGGTTACACATCTTCATTGACGAATAATAATGATAGGGGCAAAATTGATTAATTTTCACAAGCGAAAACGATAACTTTAGACCCCTGTGTGGTCAGGTATTGTGCCGCAGCATGGCCTTCACTAAGCTCTGAATGTTTGTAGCGGAAACCCTTGACAAGATAAAAGATCTTCTACTTGTGCCATCTCCCACTGCATTTGATGCATTTTTGGTTCCCATTTTGGTATTTTGGTAGCAGGCTAGAACTGTACCATATAGCTCTCATGAGGGAGGTATGCATAGACCTCAGAAACCCCAAATAAATCTTGCGCAACCCATAACAAGAAGTTTTCATGGAAGCTCATGGTGTTCACACGGCGCTGCCTTGGACACTATTTTGGTGCAGACAATAATTTCCCACATGAATGGGTGGACAGCATTACTTCCTTCATCTTCCACTTTAAATTTCTTTGGTCGTTTTCCAACATGACCCTTTAAAATTTTCTTTTCGTTTTTTTTTTGTTACTTTATGGATTTTTAGTCAGAGACAACCAAAAGGCTCAACTTTGCCCAATCTGAGACGTGCTACCTTTTCCCATAGCACTTTATACATACAGGAAGCAACTATCAATTCAGCAGCACTATATTTACTCACTCGCTCTCTTGCATACGACGCATGGACAATTTCTCATCTTCTCTCGATCAGGTGGGGATGTTAAAAGACAGGTTGTTGGACCTGATTAGATTATTGAACCATTACGTGCCTTTTCTATTACAAGTCACAGCTTTTGTTTGCCCCACATATTAGCGACTCAGCGACCTGGAGGGGTCGCGCGACTTAATCTTTAAAAGGTCACAAGGTCGCAAAGACTACCAAGTCGCACTTCATACTGGTTTCATGGATATGTGACTCAGCGACCTCGGCTGAATTTGTGACCTCACAGGGTCGCAAAGTCACAGATTCAGGCAAGTCACGCCTTATTGGACTTTGGGTGTGCTGCGACTCAGCGACCTGGCTGTTCTGCGACCTCCCCACAGTCGCATAGTCGCACTTTGTCTTAGTCGCATGGATGCATGGGAAGTTGATCTGCGACTCGACTATCCTCATCTGTGTTCACCCTTCGACCTCAAGCTGCCACTACCACCACGCTGTGTCTCCATCGTGCATTGCATGCATGCATTTTCCATTAGCGTTGAGGTGAACTGTTATGCCATGCCAACGAGCCTCCAAAGGGTTAGCGAATCTGTTACTTGCAACGTAAAATGAATCATATTCATGGCTGCAGCATCTTTTGCGGTTACCCATCAGAAAAAAATACTTCCCCATGCAGATTGCACAGCTAACATGCATTCGATGAACGTCTCGTGCAGTGTCAGAATGTGGACGAACGACCCTTTGAACGTTATGAAAGAATATCATGTCTCTGTTGGAGCTTTAACGTTAACAAAATGGCTTGCTTCATTGTGACTGCATCTACAAAAACAAATCGTATTGAAACGTGGCGCTCCAATATTGACATCTTTGTTTATATTAACGGCGCCATCATATAATATTTTATGATGCCTGGTTTTTCCTGTTTCATTAGATGGTGGATGCGTTATCCTGCGATATCAGTCTCGGCCGATATGGTTTTGAACCAGAAATTTTCGCCGTTTAACACAATGGGTATGGATAATCATGACTTTGTGGCTGTGTCTTTGGTTGGGTTGTTATTGCCATCGTGGCCTTTTCAGGACCTTCTGCTCGTATTTCAAACATACGTTTGACCGTAAAATATATGCTCCAAATTTTATTATAAAACACGACCACCGTGCATGTCTGTCCCAAGACTAGACTTCGGTATAGAAATATTTGCGCCCATATATAAGTCTGTTCCATATTTTAATCGTAAGGTTTTGAACGCTATATTTATATGTCTGCTCCAAACATTTACCACAGGTAGAAAATCACGCTGATGTTTTCATATAGTCCTGCAATTCTTTTGATCATAACCGCTCGATGGTTGTTATAGCGTTGCTGTCGTAGGTGTGCTAAAAGGTTTGACTCCATGTTTGAACACGCGTTTTGACCAAATATTATATAATTGCCCCAAAGAATAAAACTCTGTCATAGAAATGCAATGTATTTCCTTATAGCTCTGATCCATGTTTTAACCATAATGTTTGACCGCTTTATATATTTTTTTGCTCCAAACTTTTACCATAATTTGAAAACCGCCATCGAACCTTTGGCTCCATGCAACGTGCATGTGTGGTTTCATTCCACCATTTTAATCGTAAAGTTGACCACCTTATATATCTGCCTCAAATTCTTTAGCATAGATTAAAACTTCGGCATGTAAGCTTTTGCTCAGCGGTCTTATATGGTTTTGAAATCATATGTGTTGGCGCCTTGGCATTAAATATACAACGTAACTTTGTCCCATCAAATGTGCGCCCCTTATAATGTTTTCACATATTTTTTTGTTCCACGATCTCCTATGGTTTTGAAACCATATGATTTCTTTGCCTTGGTTTAATCACATCATATTTAAAACCATCACCTTGGTCCACATATTTGCGCCCACCATGTAGCTCGGGGTTACGAGATATTATTTCCCAAAGGTGTGCCAACGCCTCGAATGAGATTGTCATTCTCTATGTAAATATTTTGAGTCCACTTTGTTCGCCCAGGCTATACTTCGCGCTAGGATTGTCGAAGTGGTGAAATATGTTCCTTTGTGTGCACCCATCGACATTTAGATGGTATTATGCAGGATCTCCAAAACTTCCTTTTTGAATTTATGCTTATTTTGTCTCCTACTAAAATAGCAACATTGGGATTGTTTCTTGATCAACACCCCCACCAAAATGCAGCTTCTTGGTAATTGTGTCATCATCATTTTCATCTTCAAACAATCTCATCCTCAAGGTCGTCAAGAGTTGATAAAGCAACACCATGATGAGTAATAATGTCATCTTCTCCATCTGATAAAGTGTATTTGTCCTTCTTAAGCATCCGTGACTGTCGCTCACTCTGGAATCTAATGATAGCCTTATCTGCATCGTCAAGAGCGTCATCATTTTCCCCAGACCGCATGTCCAAGAAAACATTATCTTTGCCACTTTGTTTGTATTCTTGTAAGAGAGTCTTCTTCCTCACAATTGACAACTTCCCTAACCATTGCGCTCTTATTAGTTGGGTTCCAATCTCTTCCTCCCAACACGATGGTGATATTCTTTGGTATATCATCTGTGGGATCTCCTGCACGTAACATTATAACACTAATTATTTTACAATTACCTTTTAGAGAACATTGCCCCCCAAATAATAAATATTAGACTATGAGCTCGGAGAAGTGCTGAAACAGAGTGCCTGGACAATCCATGATGCAAGCGCTCTTAATGCAAATACACACAAGTTTCCATTCGAATGTATGCATGGCGATCCTTCGCACATGGCGTGATTGCAACAACAACATCTGATCATGATGGCGAGACAACTCATGAGGGGTTAGGGATAGGTCATTGGGATGTCACTGACTGTAGGTTCGGTGAAAGACCTTAACGACTAAGCGAGCAGAGGGGGACCCGAAATTTTAAATATACCCAAAATTTTGGGTGGTGTTGTAGCGGATACAACAGCAGGAAGCGTTGATGATCGTAAGAGTACTAGTGGAGCAGCATTCTATCTAGGTGGTTGCCTCGCATCATGGTTGAGAAAAAATCAAACTTCAATCTCGTTATCTACAGCGGAAGCAGAATACATTGTAGCAACATCATGTTGTACTCAAGTCCTTTGGATGAAACAAACATTGCAAGATCTTCAAGTACAATTCAGTGAGACTATTCCCATATTCTGTGACATCACTAGTGCCATCAACATCTCCAAGAATCCTATCATGCATTAAAAAAAAAAAACACATTCTGATCAAATATCATTTTGTTAGAGAACAAGTCCCTGAAAAGAATATCAAACTTGAGTATGTTTGTACAAAAGAACAAATTGCTGATATCTTCACTAAACCTTTACCTCGTGAAGCATTTGAATATCTTCGTCAAAAGCTTGGGATTTTCCCAAGTTCTCATTAGATTACAGGTCTGCAGGACGGTTGTGTGTCAGCGGGAGTGGAAGTGTATACAGGTCTACAGGATGGTTGTGTTTCAGGGGGAGTTACCCTTTTCCATTGATGTCAAAGGGGGAGAGAATGTTGTAGGAAGAGGTTTCATGATCACAGGGGGAGTACTTGTGTTGCCATCAATGCCAAAGGGGGAGCTTGTTGATCAGCGGTTGTCATTGATGTCAACCCAAGCAGCACCAGGGGCTAACCCAATATTTCATGGGAATTTTGACCTACCAAATTAATATATTATGGGTCAATAATGCTTTTGATGGTTTCTACTTGTTGATATGTTTCTGTTGATATATGGAATGCCATGTAATTCTTCACGGTTTGAGAGATATTCATGTTTGAAATTTGTACCCCCAATTAGTGGGCTAAAACCCCATGGGGTTGGGGCATGGGTCATTGAAAAGTCATAATTAATATTTTTTAAGCTCTTAAAATCCCTCCCATGCTCACTTGTTGAAGCCCCTCTCAACCTAAGCATTTATATAAATTGTGATCCTCATTTCCTCCTTATGCAAGGGATTTCGCCATCTGAAACAGGTCATCGTGGAATTTTCGCTCTAAATTTTTTTCTACAAAGGTTCAGAATCTTATATTTTTATGAGGCAAATCTGAAATCCTGCGGAAGCTGCTATAAAAATTTCAGAGCAAGGTGTGCAATATTTTTGGAGATATGATCTGTGGAATTCAGGGTTTTTGCAGTCTCCTGAAATTCATCTCAAAGAAGTGACCTTGGTAAAATCATCATAACTCTCTCTTTGAGTATCAGATTGGAATTCCATCAAAAGAGAAAGATAGTGCACATACTATATTTTTCTCTCTATCAATTTTAGAGCCGAATGAAGAAACAGTGACACGTGGCACGTCGTACAACTTCGCTATGTTGAAACAGTCCATAATTATGGCATTGTGAGAGATTGAGTATAACTCTCTCTTGAAGAATCCAAATTGGGTCAGACTTGTGGCATTGGAAAGGAAACTCAGAGGAATACTAGAGGACTGGAAATTAGATATTGGGGATCTAAAATAACAGATATACACCAGATTCAATATCGAGCTCCTAGAAGGCAAAGAAAAAGCTAGATCATGTGTTGTCAAGGGTTGGAAAGGACCAGACTTTCTAGGGAAGAAAAGCAAAGCAAGGTGTAGCAGAGGGTAGCATGAAGAGAGCATCAACCAAGGTGCATAACAGCATCAATAATTTCATCCTATGAAGTCTTTAAGTGGGCATCACTGCATACAATCATTATAAAGGTATCATTGTACTTAGTCATTGTAAATACATTATTGTACAAATTGTACTAGTATCTATCTGCCAAGAGTTGAAGAGGTAGTGTCGGGTGGTATAGGATCATCATTAGGCGGTTGTGTCATAGTTGGGACCATTTTCCCTGGTACAGGAGTCCATTCTTCTTTTATTCTTCTATAGGGTGGTAGGGTGGTGCTAGGGTGAGTTGTAGCTCATTGGGTGTTGGGGCATCCGTTCAATTGACTACTGAATAATCTCGGGCATTGGAGCATCCATCCAATGGGAGCTGGAGAAGAATGATTTTCTAGATTCTAGGAAGTTGGAGCTTTATTTTCAATTGGAGTTGAATATTAAATAATTATTAGAAAATCATTAGGTGGTTTTTGTCCTGGAGTGGGTTTCCACCTTAAAAACTATGTGCATTTGTGTTCCTCTTATTTGCTACTATCATTGTACAAACACTGATAATATTTGAAGATTAACTAATTCTCTAATTGAAAGGAATACTGATTCACCCCCCCTCTTTTTATTTCCAACAGATGATTGTGTCTCCCTGTTGGCAAACTTTTGACATGGCGGACACCTCCAAACATAAGGATGTGCATCTTTGAACAGAGTGGGCCAATAGAAACTGACACACATAATTTTGTGAGCTATGGTATCCCCTGCATAGTGCCCACCCATTTGACCATCATGTAGTTCCTTCAAAACCTCTTGTGCCTCATCATGTTCCAAGCAGCATAGCAAAACTCCACTGTGGTGCTTGCGGAATAGCTTACCCTACACTAGTTGGTAGGATGCAGCCTTCATTCGTATTACACATTTTTGTTGGGCAGTTAAATTGGGGTCCATGATACCGCAGCCAAGATATTTCTAAAGATCAACGTACCATGAGGGGTTGCTCTGTTGAGGTGTACTGTCAGTCTGTTACATGTCGATTTCGTGATCCCAACACTCCTCTTCATTGCCTCACAATTATGTGGCTTCAACAGCCATTTGGCATAGCCCCTAGCCCTTGATAGTATGTTCAGGCTTAAATTCCAAGTCATACTCTTGAAGGCATGCCATCCAGTTTCCTCGTCTCTCGCCCAGTTCTTGCTGCATGAATAGTGAGCGAACTGCTGGGTGAAGTACAAACACTGTGATGTGATTCTTCAAAATATATGGCCTGAAATGTTTGACTACCTTATACACTGCATAAGCTTGCTTTTCAATATCTAGATAATTCAACTCAGCACCTTGCAATCCTGTGCTCATGAATGATATGGGCCGCTCATCATTGTTGTCGTCTTTCTGAGTGAGGACGACTGCAAGAGATGAGTCTGAGGCGAAGGTGTAAAAAATAAAGCCTTTGCTAAAATCTGGGCTATGAAGGGCATGTGCTTCTGTGATGGTCTCTTTGATATTATCGAATGCTTCTTTCTCGGGAGAATTCCATTTGAAGAAGATCATACCTTGTAGAGGCTTCACTATTTGGGCGAAGTCTGATCTAAATTTTTGCAGGAAGTTGATTTGTCCAAGAAAAAACTGCATGGCCTTCTTTCCACTCGGGGGAGGAATCTGGGCAATGGATTTTTCACATTCTGGGTCCACCACTATGCCGTCTCGGGTTATGATGTGCCCCAAAAAATTTCCTTCGAAAACTGCGAAAATGCTCTTCTTGGGGTTAAGTGAGATCCTGTATTTTCGACACCTTTCAAAAATCTATTTGAGGTGGTGTAAATGGTCACACCTATGTTTGGAAAACACGGTGATGTCGTCAAGGTATACCACCACGCTTTCCCCATTAGACCCTAGAAGGTGATGTCCATGGCTCTCTAGAAGGTTGCCCTAGCATTGATCAGGCCAAAGTGCATGTGTTTGAATGTGAATGTTTCCCATTTAGTTCTGAAAGTGGTTTTCAGATGGTCGGGTTCAGCCACTAGTGCTTGGTTGTAACCTAAAAAACCATCCAGTAATGAGAACATTCCTGACTTGGATATTTTTTGCAGGATCTGCACCATGGGGGGTACCGGGTAGTTGTCCTCTTCAGACGAACGGTTCAAATTTTGAAAATCCACGCATAAACAAATTTCACCAGAATTTTTATGAACGGGAACCAAATTTGACACATAGGTTGAATGTCGGACTTTGAAGATTATACGTGCATCCAAGATTTTCTTCAGTTCCTTTTGGATCATCGGCTCCAAAGTAGAGTGTACCTTCCTCAGCTTTTGCTAGAATGGTTTCACTCCTTCTTTCATGGGTATTACGTGTTAGATGATTCATGTTTGATAGGTTCGTAGCTCATGATATGTCCAGGCGAAAACATCTCAGTATTTCTTGAATAATTCAGTGAAGGATTTCCTCTCCTGAGGGGTGCATTCTGTACCAAGGTTGATGAATTTGGGTTCCTTCTTCGTCCTGAGATTTATTTGCTGGTGCACTAAAGTGGAACGCTACACCGTTGTGTTGGGGGGTCCTAGAAAACGGTTCTGTAAGTCAAATAAATTTTCAAGCGACATGACCCCTTTGGGTATGGGATTGCCTTTATGCTCCTATCATTCCTTTTGCAAGGCCAGGTCATGATCCTCTTCTTAGATAATTGTGTCCTTCAACATGTCTACATTAAGCATGAAATCCAGTACCTGCTGATCATCATTAAAAACACGCAGATTAGTTACATTTTCTGGCACGGCAGGCTTGTAAACAATTTCAATAGAGAACCCATCTCTTAGTGGGGTAAATCTAGCGATATAATTGGCGAGTGTATCAGTAGTTGCATTGTGCATTATAAGTACGGATTTAATACCAAAAGCGTCAAAAACAGAAATCAAATGCCATACCTCTTGCTGGTAACCTTTCAAATGCGGAGATAAGCAGTGAATGGTGTTATGTACCTACCAGGTGATAATATTAGAGTCTCCAATTGCCTTCAAACCACTGACTTTGAGATTGATCGCTTTCTTGAGCCCAAGGATCAGTGCTTCATACTTGGCTATATTATTGGTACACTGGAACACTAGCCGGAAAGGGATTAGGAACTTATTCTTCTGGGGGTCTAATAAAATACAGTCCGCACCAGCCCCGTCATGGGTCTTGGAATCATCATAGTACAAGGCCCAAACCTCATCTTTTGATTTCGTAAGACCGCATGAGTATGTAGGAGATGTACTCGGGGCAGCGGCTTCTAGCAGTTCTTACAGTGTGGCAGGGTGGATAGCAGTGGCTAGTAGCAGCTCTGACCAGACGTCTTGGGTGACTAGAGATTGAGGGGTTTGATAGCAACCAAACGTGGACTCTAGGAAGCACATTGTTAGTATGAATCTTAATCGTAAGTGTACGAAAAAAGACCACTTTAGCTGTGCATAAAAAACAGCCCTAACAAAAAATATGGCTGCCAATATCCTTAGATCTATAATTAGGTGATCAAGATTAATGCTGCAAAAATCAAGATCTATGCATTAAAAGACATTAAGCAGTAAATAAAAGCAATATTTACTCCATTCATCCAATAGACAAGACAAGAATATGTTGAATGAAGTTTGTATTAATGGCACTTGGGAGGAAAACATAGAAGGATGTTACTAGTTCTCCTCAATGGGATGGGTTCTTGTAAGTCCTCATCACTTCATATCGAAAATCCCTCTCTCTTGATGGTGTAGAAAACCCAGACAAAAATGGAACTCAAAGGGAGCTCACAATAAAATGATAGCAAAATATGACAATGATGGTGGATCAAAGTCAGACCAAAAGTATAGATCCAGAGTGATCTTTAGGCAACAAAAGGTAGTGAATGAATGGAAAAATCCTTCTATTTATAACAAAATATTGAGTTAGTCTAGATATTGGTGCATAGTTAAAATATTATCAACCAAATCAAGATCCAACTTTTATGGAATATTTTATTATATTTGTTGGAAAGAAAAGGAATTTGACTTGGGTCAAATCCCTTTATTTGTAAATAATAAATAAATAAATGATTGATTTATTATTTTAAGGATATGGTTGAGTAATAATCAAATAAATAATGATTTATTTAATTATTTATAAATGATTTAGTCATATTTAACAAGGAATATTATTTAAATAAGGTTTAAATAATTATTCCTAGAAATTAATAAGATAAATAATTATTTATCTAATTAGTTTTCCTGTTTTGGGTTAAATATAACCAGGAATATTAATTAAACTGTTGTTTAACTAATTATTCCTTGAGGAAAAAAAAATGTAGATTTATTTAATATTTCCTCATGGGGTTTGCTCTTTAGACCATAAACAACTTAATAAAGTTGGTTTTCTAAGTTATTTTTCATACTGAAAGCAATTTTACTTTGGGTAAAATTGGTCTTACATGGTGTACTTAGGTCCATCTAATAGTAATAGGTTAGATGACCAAAAAATGGTGTAACAGATTGCCTCCCAGTGTGCGAGTGTTAGGAGCTAATCGTATGACCGAAGTATGTTGTAAGAACTCAATCACTAGGCACCGAAGGGGAAGTTAGAAAGAGAGAAATATAAGGTAGACCAAAGCGCTAGAGGACTAGACCCTGAGGAGGCGAGACTTACAGGTGCGACAAGTTTCTTTTATGAGTGAGTACCTGTGCTATAGGCAGCGAGGGAGGCATACCTATGCTCGCCGAGACAAAGTACAAAGAATAGTGCGTCCAGTAAATAAGGGACTGAACTATATAGTACATGCTGGCATAAACATGAGTCAGATAAAAACATGATAATGAATCCCACATACATAATGCACCTAGGATAACAGCTAAGACTTATACAATAATATCTGAGTACATGAGATACAAATACAACCCAAATGCCCCTGTAAACAGGAAAGGGATCTTAAAATCTGACCGATTTATGCAATCAAAAAGGCGCTGCAAGCGACTGAGGCAGACATCATCAAATATATGGAGCTACATCAAAGGCTGTAATGAAGAGGTCATCTAGGCATGTGGGGGGCTACCTATAGGGCCACCCCCTCATGAGGGTTGAATCATTTCACACACACTCAAGAATCACTAGTATTAGTTGCTGCATCACTGAACCATCAAGCATACAGATCTCAATCATGCTGAAAGGAGCTAGAGTTTAGAAACAATCAATTCAAAGGGTAATGAGGAATCCCTTATCCTGATCTGAGGCACCGAACAAGAGTGAAAGTTAGAACCAAGGTACACCGCCCTCTAGACCTGTCTTCTAGAATGAATAATCTGATGTCGACAGAAGGAGGTTCGCCATAGGTGAGGTAATAAGGGATCCTTAACTAAGGCACGATAGAAAATAGTAGAGCGGCTGACAGACTGACACCAGGGATGATGATGAAATGGGGGGGGTACTCAGTAGCAGATGGAGGACTTCCCTTGTTATAGCATAAAGGGCATGGATGAACTAGCAGCGACTGACACAATATCATGAGGGATAGGGGACAGAAGGGCTGGAGGCCATAATGTGTGACACGAGAGAGGAACCAAGCAATGAATGATGGAATACTATAGTGGGATACAAAGGGACTCGATATAGACTCCATAAATGCGATGATGACTCAACTCAAATGCTCTAAATAAGGGTGACTTGATGATGCTGCCACACAATAAAGGTCCAATGGGGACCATAAGAATGTGAGTACAAGATGGTTACTCATGACGAAAATCGACACGAGCATGGATAAGTAACCAGGCAAAGAGGTGCCCCAAGTACAAGTGTTGTAAGTGAAGAAATTCGATTTTTTGGAGTGGTGAAGTGACACATCGTGGAAAAAATGTGTTGTGGTGAAGTATCAAATCATGAAAAACTAACAGATACCCATTTGAGGACTCGGTGAGAGCTTTCCAACGGTACATATGGTTTGTCAAATTGAGCTACGGTTTGGCTGCAGCAGGCGAAAGAAAAATCAGGGGTTTCTCTTTTAATAAGGCATTTTCCCTCCAAATTCACTCATTTTCATGTGGAGCTATGGTGAATGTAGAGAGGAGAGAAGGCCCTAACTCTTACGGTGATCGTAGCAGACAAACTGACCGTTGGAATCGAGATTTGTCAGTTGCAGGTAAGAGGCCTAACCCTACTCTTTCATTTCAGTGGATTGAAATTTCAATTTAGGTCCCCAGAGCTTAGGAATAGATCCATGCACCTCTTCACAGCTGGGTCGCACTTTTTGGGGCAAAAAATGTGACCTAGGTAGCAGGTTTTGGGCAGAAAACTGTGACCTGTCCCAGGAATGGGCCTGAAAAGTGCGACCTGAAAGGGAGGGGTTTTTCTATGCCGTTTTTTGGTTGAGAACTGGTTTTTTATGTGTGGATACAATATTTCCTATCTATACACTGACAAATATGAAGATTTTGTGCAGATATGGTAGAATTACGGATCAACTGGAGAGAGAGAGAGATCTGGGCACATTATGGTCGGAGATCCGGGAGGATCAGGGTGTCCGCAGTGCATTGGCCAGGTTTGGGGTTTTGAATTTTGTGGAGAACCCTCTTATGAGAGTAGGAGAGCCCTTATTGGCCCGAATTGTCAGTTATTGGGATCCAGACCAGGAGGTCTTTATAGTGCCTGGGCACCGAATCGAGTTGACGGTCTAGGACATATATTTTTTGACTGGTCTCCCACCACTTGGGATGGTTGGGAATACTCATTTAGTGTTACCTCGAGGGCAGAACATCATGGAGTTTTTAGAGTGCCATTGTCGACCAAGTCTCCATGTTAAAGGGACACGAATACCCATCAGGGATCTAGAGAGGTTAGAGACCCGTGTTGCAGATCCTGGGCAACCAGGCACTCCACCACATCACTGGAGGGTAGATGATGCTTGTGGAGAGTGTGTTGAGTGGGACCTACTATGGGTGGCCCCAGATGATGTTGTCGTCATTGAAATGTTAGTTGTCGCTATGCAAGCGACAAGTGAACCATGACTGTGCATATGGTACATTTTTGTGCTCGCTCTTCTTCGAGAAGATCCCGACACTTCAACCTCGCATACAACTCCAAGATGGGGGCCCGAGAGATCCCAGGATGCACCGGTGGGGGCGACTACTATGCAAAGGAGGAGGTGGGGTGGTTAGACGGGTGTTCCGACCCAAGTTATTTTCTCATTGGGATCAGATGCCATTGTACATAGACGACTATCCCTATAGTGGGATGAGTTATCGTGGGGACCCAGACTTGCCACTGCCGCCTGGTCGAGTATGGGGGCCCGATGGTAAGTGGAAAATTGCTAATATTTTATGTGCATTGTAAAGTTTCAAAATATTGTATATGGTACTGATTCTTTCACTTTTGGTATGCAGATACAATGTCGGTAAAACCAGTCGGGTATATGGGACAGCCTACAGTATTAGGAGCTGCAGGACCTAGTGGATCGAGGGCACCACAAAATGAGGATGAAGCAGCCTTCCTGGAGGACATCCGTCATAGATGTGAGAGGCTTCTGACCAGTGTTTTAGAGCGTGGCTGGAAAGACTTAGAGGACCAGTACATAGAGCCATGTATTGGTCTACCCTTGGAGTGGTGAGGGGTAATGCGGTGCATGGCGATGGCTGGACAGGGGATGTGTGATCTACGAGCTGCGGGAGCAGAGCCATTGGCTCGGGATCCTCCAGATAGTGATTAGGTGTAGGGGCAGGTGGTGCCCCCTGTTTTTAGTTTTTGTAACATGTGATGGGCATGTCATATGTATCAGAGTTGATGGACTCTAAAACATTTTATACAACACATATTATGGATATGCATCATTTTGATGGTTTTATGTTATTCTCTTGTGTTAAATGCGTGTTCTAAATGCCAATCTAGAATATTGTTTGCAATTCTATCTACATAGTGATTTTATGCTCTAGGTACATGACTGAATTTAATGATTTCAAATTCACGCATCAAAAGCTTCACTCATAAATATCTTCTAAAAATGATATGATTATGCACACGATAGACACCATTCAATTGCATGAAAAGAATCAGGGAATCTAAACGAGCATTAAGGTGGAGGATGCGATGGGAAAGGGCATCAGCTAATCAACCTTTCACTGCATCATATTCGGCCTAATTATTGGTGGAAGTATGGAAGCACACACCGTTTAAGAGAACAAGCGAATGCAAGGGGGTAAAGATGGCCCAACTTGCCGAGTCTAGATTTTGGGAATAGTGACTTGCACCATCAACATAACCGATATAAGGTGTGGATGGGAGGTCCATATGAAAGGTGCCACAAGACAAAAAATGGGAGGATGATGAACAACGCTGGCAACCTGAGCACAAAGTAGAGACCGAACAAATACTGCGAGAGGGAGTGATCTGGGTAGGATGTCTACTACCCACATGTCGACGGTTAGGTGGAGTGTGGGAGCTACCGAAAGTGTTGCTTGTGCTCAGGCCCTGAAAGTCACCATAGACATGAATGGTTTCATCCCGCTTATGGGTGGGAAAGATGAAGTCAGGGGTGGACAAGGCTTCAATGATGTCAACATCACAATAGAAGATGGAGTGACTAGAGGAAGGGAGACCATATGACACAGTGAAGCTACCTGACTCATCATCATGAGAAGAGAGGTTCACATGTGCATCGTCACAGGGGATGATGGAAGGTCGAGCAAAACAAGAGGGGAAGATTCAGAGGGAGCTTCCACCAAGGGTCTCATGGATGATGATAGGTACAGGATGGTGGCCGCAGGCTCTATCATCTTGACATCAAGAGGGGGAATGTCAATGGCAGTAGGTAAATCCTCAAGCTGGCCCGCAGCATACTGTGCAAGTACGAGAGAGGCGGATTGGTTATTTTCAACCTCGTACTCCTGAACTACCTCTAAAGAGGCGTGGTAATGCGTAAGGCGGGGAAAATGGTTGGAATAATGGCCATGGAGATCACACAAAGCACAAGTTTGGTTGGTTTGAATAGTCTTAGGGTTATTGGCTGTAGTCGAGGAAGAAACAGAGGCTTCAGGGACCATATAATCAGGGAACACAACATTAACCATGGGCTTGATACGGGGCAACTCACGATAGGTATGGGTGGCATGACTGATGACATCACACAAAGCGCAAGGCTTTGGAGGCAAAGGAGGAGCAGGGTTAGTCAGGGAAGCCTTGTCTTTTTATGCCCTCTTGTGACATTTTCCCTTCTTACCCAAACTGGTCGCAACAACAGTGGGTTTCTGTTGAGGTGGTTGAGCCACTGTCATAGCGGCAGAAGTCATGGGAACCGGTTGAACTGGGGTCAAAGCAAGATAAGGTTTTGGTTGACCAGGCAGGGTAGTGGCTGGGGGATCAAGGTACCAGACGGGAATCCCTAGGGTCAGGTTGGGAAGAGATAGAATAGCCATGACAGGTACCAAGTACACTCTAGGAGGGGGAGCTAGGTGTTAGGTCTCTGTAACAAGCGAGATTGGCAAAGTCCGATCACAGAGTTAACATCATTTCAACCAACTTTGGGATTCAAGGATCTAGCCCTCCTGAATCCGGAGAGGGATCTCTCCAATATGTACAAAGATGGATATTGTCTTTGAAGTTTGAGGTGTTGATATTAGGCTAGTTATGAAGGCCAAGGGTTTTGTTTGGTTTTCTCAGATGGTTGAACATAGTTGCTGTCTGAGGCGGAAATATCTATATGCAAATAGGTTCAAAGGTGAGAAGTTGCAAGCAAACAAAGTAAGCTTTGATTGTAAAGACAGATTATGGCAAGTTTTCAATCCATTGGGCTATGGAGTCATAAGAGAATTTAATTGAAACATTCAGGTTCAAGAGTAATCTATGGGGCAAGTCATCTATGCCTAAGGATCTCTTTAAAGTTTGATTTATGGAATGGGGTGATACAATAAGAAAGGGAAATAACAGATGCATAACAAAGAGCAGCCCAGGATCTGGTAAGTACTTTGAAACTAGCCAGCCTTTGACCAGGCACTTAAGAAAAACATAGAAGCAAACTAGGATCTGGTAAGTACTTTGAAACTATCCAGCCTTTGATACACTTCTAATAGAACACAGATTTAAAACGAAGGGAAACTTGTAGGCAACCTTTGGAGTAGAAACTAGTGGGCAGGGCTCACCATTCTCCTCTCCTAGCTCTTCTTTACTTAGTTACTTCCAAGACAATCACCAAGATAACACAGAATGGCCTAAGATCTGATAAGTACTTCGAAACTAGTCAGCTTTTAACACATTCTAAGGGAAACAATCAAATAGATGGGCAAACAAGAAAGGGACTCAGGGCTAACCTATGATTTCCTCAATTCATTCCTTACACAACATATATTGAAAGTAACATTTAAAAATAACATCCAGCAGAGACGAAAAGATGAGGGAACGCCAGCATCTCTGTGCTTAGACTGAATTAAATTATTTCTAAATAACACAATTAGAAGAAAATTGAAATAAAGATTTCTCAGCCAGAGAAGGTTACTGGTATACAGTAGGTCCTAACGCTGTTTAAACTGTTCTTCACAGTGGAAATGAAACAAATTGAAAACAGAAATAAAATGACAAGTTACAGTAAGAATAACATCACCATCAGCATAGACCATGATCCCATAAATCAGCTTGTATTGATTGCTTCAAACCGGTTACAATCTTCAGATCCAATGTTTTAATCCATCTCTCTTCACAACCTAACCTAACTGTTACAAGTAGAGCTCCAAGAGCCCATGAAACCACTATTTACAGTCAAGCATTTTCCACTCAGAAAAAGCTACAACACTTCAGCAATTACATTGACAACCAACTAATCCAACCCCCTCCTCATCTTCTTCTGAAGTATTTATAGAAGGATGAGGAGGTGAGATCTGATAAAAAGATCTCAAATGCAGAATTAATGTCTTCCTGGCCTGGGAGGCTCGATGAAGAAATTATACAGGTGTTCCATAGCATTAATGTGTTTACACTTAAGAAGTAAGCTCGGAGAGAGCTTTTGTTGACCTTTGAGGCTCTGCGTACTATTAGGGTTATCCTGCAAACATTCTGTCATTAAATCTGGTGCAGAAATAACTTCCTTGGCTATTTCGAGGCATAATATCTGATCCTGTTCAATAAATTCAGCCTCTGACTGAGCGTTTTGAGACAATAGGTGGCACTGTGGTGGTTGAGGAATCAATTCGCCTCAAAGTATGGCGGTGGAGGCGATATGTCTGATGAACACTTTTAGGTTTTGCTTTAATCTGTGTTCTGAGCCGGGGATTAGGCTTTTGATAACCGTCTTAGCCATAATCCCCGCCAATCTATTCACAAAACTGCTGCTCTGGTTCATTCTGTCTTCAAAATCTGATACCCTTTCTCTGCTTCGATTTCGACGGCATTCTTCAGGCTTTACAGGGATGCATGGCAACCAAATCTCATGAAACCTTGCTGATATCATTGTTCTTCACCCTGCGATCGATTCTCTGGATTAATCGGAAGGACGGGAGTCGTCACCCTCATCCTTCAGATTTTCATAAAACAAGACGAAAGAACCTTAAAACCTGCAAAATACAAGAAAAATGAGAAAATCCTGCGTTATATGGATAGACTGCATCGGAGGGCGTGCGGGAAAATGGAGCAATCAGAGCCGTTGATTGTATTGCAATCAACGGTCGGGGGTGTTTTGAAAAGTCAGCGAGGAAAAATGAATTTTGTACAATGGAATCAGAATAACGAATGTAAGTCGTCGATCTGAGGGGATCAACGGCGGAGATCGACTTTCGGACGCGCTGGGGGAAAGTTCAACAGGCGGGGAAATCCGTTAAAAGCCAAGCAGAAATGGTGATTAGCAACCGTCGGATGGGAGGGCCCAGATCTGACGGCAGAGGTGAATCCCGCTGCGGGGTTATGGGACGATAAATAATGCGTGGGCAAGGTGAAAGGACGGCGGTTTTGGAAATGAGGTGGAGGACACGTGTCGGCCAGCGTGTGGAATCGCTGGCCGACGGGATAAAACCGCCATTCGATGAAAGGTGGTGCGGGATGTATACCATGGTTTTTGGAAATGAGCGCGGGGAAAGGGGGGTCCACCAGGTGTGGGGTACTCCGCTCCGTCGGATCTGGGGAGCAGATCGACGGCTGGGAGGGCTCGGGGCAAATAAATACGTGGTTTCATATTTCACACCCAAACCTTATAAAAGATGGGTTTGTTAATGTTTCAAAGGAAAAGGGCAGAGTGGGGACCACGCTTCGGTTTAGCGCCTCCAGACTTGAGCGGCCGGTCGTGGCGCTCGGGCATGTGGAGGAAAAAACGGCAGGGGCTTAGCCCAAGGGGCTGAAAACCAGCGCTTAGAAAATAGGCGTATTTTACATGATTTTCAATGATTTTTTGAAAAAAGAAAAAGGTTCCGATGGGCTAAAAAGTGGGTTTTTAACCTTAGGAAATGAGATTAATAAGGGGATAAGGAAATACATATGGTTTAGTGGGGTTTTTATGGATGAAAGGAAACTGAAGAAACGAAGGTAAGATGGAAGCAGGGGAGGGGAAAAAGGAGGAGGATGCAGCAATATTTGATTTGGATTTTTATGGAATACCAGAGGCCGGGAGACAGAAATGTATGAATATCTGACCAACAGTTTATGATTTTACCAACAGACTTCAAGCACCAACAATTTCAGGCCTGAATTTGTTTCTTGAAAGCTGCAAAGAATATTTAGCCACCAGCTGATATAATTGAAAAATATAGGTGGCTAACAGTGGCTCCACTTGGGGATGGTGCCTTCTTGAAGGCATCAAGAATTCAGACTTGATTTGTCTGGGATGCTGACTGGTGCTTGACCCTTTGCTTTTCTTTTGACAAAAATATCAGTTATGAGAGAAAAATGAATTTCATCAATACAACATCTACCTACCCCAATCCTACTGATCTAACATTTTTTCTTCATAAGAGTGCACTTGGATTGGCAAACTCTATTACACAACATTTTATTCTTTTGAAAACAGGAAATCTAATCTATTTCTAACCCTTATTTCTCCCCGAACTCAGATTAAACAGTTGAGCTCAAATTTTCTCTACCTACTCTACTGTCTGTTGGGATTAAACAGTCCAACAAACTTTCATTCTCTAAATTCTACAACAGAAATTTAAAAATAGTCAAGTCAAGATTGAGCTGTTTGACTTGCTATGATCTATGGCATAAAGACAAGCTGCTCATAGATTATTATTTGCAGAAAATTAAAATTTAAAACAGAAGGCTTAAGATCTGAAAGTTTCTTATCATGGCCTTCTCTTATTTTCATAGCTATGTTTTTTCTTTTCTGTGAGCTATCCTTACCTTTCTGCTGGTTCAAGTTTTGAGCTGATTAGAACCAGGTCTTCTTTCTTATGACTCCGAAGAATAGATAGTTTTTTAGTCATCTTTCTGTTTGGAACTTTGGTTCATATTTTGAGTTTGTTTGAACCTTTATTTCTATCCTAATCTATCTACTGATAAGCCAAGATTAAACAGTTTGGCAAATCAAACTCACTACCCTATCAACAGAAAATTTAAAACTAATTAGTCAAGATTAGGCTGTTTGACTAACTAGAAGTGTGTTTTGCAGGAGTGGCATTTAAGCTTGCACACTTTCAGATTTACTTCTCTTTTTGGCATGGGGCCTTACCTTTCTTGTTTTCATTTCTGCCCTCTTTTCTTTCTTTCTTTGTTTTTGTATTTTTTTTATTTTTCATAACTTTGAATGCAAATGATGGATGAAACATTTACAATGGAAAAAGATAAAAAGCTTAAACATGGGGGTTTGAAGATAATGCTTAAGCATCCTGCCATTGACAGGACCCCCAAACAATTCTGCTCCATTCAGCTCTTGTAAGAAGAATGCATTGTTTCCAGCAACTGAATGAATAGAGTAAGGGCCAAGCCATAGATTGTCAAATTTACCATGCTTTCCCTTGTCTTCCCTCTTTGAGTCCCCACTTTAAAACTTTGTCCCCAATCTTGAAATTGCTAGCCTTTGTTCTTCTATCAAATATCTTCTTGATATTGTCTTGCTTGTGTAATGCTTTGTTGTACACTTCCTCCCTGGTTTGTTGAAGATGAATGGTCTGATTTATTCTTCGGATTATGTCATTCTCTTCAGTCTGCAACTCCTGAATTAACTTCATAACTGGTACACCAAGGCTGTTGGGAAAAATTGCATCTGTACCATACATAAGCTGGAAGGGTGACATACCAATGGATTTCTTCAATGTCAATCTGTCAGCCCAAAGTGCATGTATCAACTTTGTGTGCCAAGACTTCTTATTGTCCTCCAACAGTTTCTTTATTATGTTCACTAAGCTTTTGTTGGAAGACTCCGCAAGTCCATTACCTTGAGGGTAATAGGCTGTGGAGTGTCCCAATGTAATCTGGTATTTAAGACAGAATTCTACCATTTTCTTTGATCCAAATGCTGCTGCATTATCAGTGATGATCTTGGTAGGACAGCCAAATCTGGAGAGAATGTTAGTCTCCATGAATTTGATGATAACCGAATCATTGGCCTGTCTACAAGGAATGGCTTTGATCCATTTAGTGAAATAGTCTGTGGCAGTAAGAATCCACCTGTGTTGGGCAGAAGATGGTGGATGAATTTCTCCTATGAAGTCAAGTCCCCAATGTTGAAAGGGAGCTTCAACAGTGATTAGATGCAAAGGAAGGGGTAGCAGTTTTCTCTTGCCTTCAAACAGTTGGCATTTATGGCAAGTAGTGGTCATCTTGTGCCATCGGGGAAAAAAGTGAATGACAAAACACGGCCCTCAAAATTTTGTTGATTGTTGACTTCGATATAAATTGCTCTACCTCTCCTTCATGGAATTCTTTGTTTAATATTTCACTGCATCAGGCATAAAGCCAAACATTTTAAAACGTATTCCACTTGCATTTTTTCCAATAAAGACATTTATCAACACAGTACGTAGTTTCGCTGCTAACTTTTAAGAATCATAAGATTTTGGATAAACCAGGAGGTGTATTCAGATTGAGTAAAACATAAACAATATCAGTATACCAAGGAGAATTCATGAAATGATCTTCAACAATGGGAGTTGAGAATTCTTCTTGGTTATCCAAAGCATCGATCATATTTATATCAAGAAGTTCACAGTTTGATTCAGCCATTAATTTAGCTAGACCCTGACCTTTGAATAGCTTAGTGGGTTTTATCTCCAAATCATATTCAAGAATAACAGCAATCCACTTACCTCTTTTACCATCTGGATCCTGGGTTAGAATGTCCTTAACAACCGAATTTGGGACAAAGGCAATGATATGTGAGTGAAGGATGTATACTCTGAAGTCTTTTAAAGCTTTAACCAAAGCAAAAGCTTGCTTTTCCATAATGTTATACTTCAAAGGGGCATCCCTCAATGCCTTGCTAAAGAATGCAATAGGCTGCTCTTGTCCTTGTGGATTTTTCTGTAAAAGGACAGCAGCAATAGTATGTTCTGATGCAAATGAGAATATATAAAAATCTTTTGAAAAATCAGGACTTATGAGAACCGGTGTTTTGGTTAACGCTTGTTTTACCAGTTCAAAGGATGTCTTTGCTTCTAAGGTCCATTTTATCCCTTGCTCCTTTTTCAACATGTTTGTGATATTCCTAAGGAGCTCAGCCAAGTTGGGGATGAACCTTCTCAAAAAGTTAATCTTCCCAATGAAAGACTGCAACTCTTTGATGTTTCGAGGATGAGAAATTTGCAATATGGCCTCAATCCTCATGGGATCAATCTTTATGCCCTCTTCTGAAATGATGTGTCCAAGAAGTTTGCCTTCTTGGAGACCAAATAAAGTCTTCTTAGGGTTCAAAGATATCCCAAAATTTCTGCACTTCTCGAAAACTTTCCTCAAGTGTTCTAAGAGTTCTTCATCTGTTTTTGAAAACACAGTCACATCATCAAGATAGATAATGATGAAGAAGCCCAATTCTTCTGAGAATTCTATGTCCATGGCTCTCTGAAAGGTCGCTCCAACGTTCATTAGACCAAAAGGAATTTTCACATACATGAAAGTGCCCCATGGTGTAGTAAAAGTTGTCTTTAATTGATCATCAGGGTGGACTAAGACTTGATTGTACCCTGAATAGCCATCTAGCAAAGAAATTCTTTTAGACCCCACCACCCTTTGCAAAATATGAGCCATCTTGGGCAAAGGATAATTGTCTTTTAATGAAGCTTTGTTTAAATTTCTGAAGTCTATACAAAGCCTGATTTCTCCTGTCTTCTTCCTAACAGACACCAGATTAGATACCCACTCAGAATATCTAATAGGGACAATAATACCAGCATCATGCATTTTCATGATTTCCTTCTTGACCAATGGTAGCTGTACAGGGTTTATTCTACGCAGTTTCTGTTTGAATGGTTTTTGGTTTTCTTTAAGAGGGATTTTGTGCTGTATTATTTCAGTGTCATAGGATTTGAGATCTTCATAACTCCACGCAAAAACATCAGAAAATTATTTGAACAGCTCTAAATATTTGAGTTTAATGGGAGCTGGCAAAGTTTTGGACAACTTGATCATTTTCGGTTTTTCCTCACTGCCTATATTACATTCCTCCGCTTCAGTTTCTACAGGTTCCAGTTTAGGTCTTTTGGCCATATCATCAAAATCAAACAGTTCTTCCAGAGGGGCCAGACCCTTGGGCAAACTATCATCCTTAGAGTGCAGATTTTCCAATTCCTCTGTTTCAGATTTTGCACTTAATTCTGTTTGGTTTCTAAGTTTGATAGTCTGAAGGTTTATATCTACCAGCTGTGGAGACGGCTCTTCTTCACCAAGAAAATTTTCTTCACTGCAGTCTGCATCATTGTCTGAATCTGAACTGTGGGGTTCAAACTCATTTCTGAATTGCATGAAGTCTTCTATTTGTTTATCTCCATCAAATACCTGCCAATATTTCTTATTATCTGGGATGGCTGGTCTGAATTTTATCTGAGAAGTGTCATCATACAGTATTGGGCAGGTTCTAGCAGTAAAGGATAAATTGTGGGCTGCAATGTTTCTCTTTCTTGGGATAAAAGACAAAGTGGATTCCTCAAATGTTTTTAAAAGATCCATGACATCATTCCTGTAGGCCCTAAGTCTGGGGTGATTTGCATTATACTCCCCATTAACTTGCCTAATGATTAATTCAGAATCCCCATATACATTGATTCTCTTGGAACCTAACTTTTTCAAGAGATGCAAGCCTAAGAGAAGGGATTCATATTCTGCTATGTTGTTGGAACACTGAAAATTTAATTTGCATGAAATACACTCTGTATGATTGTTTTCAGTGTTAGTAATCCAGACACCTGCACCAGCATTTGTTTTGGTGCATGACCCATCAAAATACATAGTCCAGAGAGGCATATTTTCAGTTTGGTAAATGGACTTTGTATCATTTGATTCCTCAAGTTTTTCATCTGGTTTAGGACTGTCTTTCTGACTGTCAAGTTTTAAGTTCAAAGGGTTGATGACTTGCAGTTCAAGATTTGTGTTTAGTTTGCTAAGATCTTCAGACACAATAGACGGTTTCGGCAATTCAGCGTTGTTTTCCTCCTCTTCCATCTCAGCCATTGACTCTGTTGAAATAATTTTCTCTGTGAGTGCTTCATCGTTAAACATGATAAAAGAATCAAGGCTCGTGTTTATAGCATAGAGAGGGGAGTTTTGAGGCCGATCTTGACTTGTTACTGTGTACTGCATGTGGGATTCCCTATAAAGTTTTCTAGTCTGATTGAAAACAGGGATAGTTGCATAGGTCATGTCCATTTGCATGGTTCCCTGTAACTTAGCCCCCCAAGATCGTGATAAAAGCATTCCATACTTCGGGGGTACATCAGCCACAACAACATCCATGACTAAACATTTAGCTGGAATCTGGGTTAAGTTAACGCAGAGGTCCTTTATCAATCCTAGACATTTAACTCTGCTTGAGTCAAAGGAGTACAAATATTTGTAAGGTCTGGTAATCTCAAGGCCCAGGCTTTCCATTACAGCTTTTGGCATTAAGTTATGGGAAGCGCCTGAGTCATGCATAGCATTATGCAAAATCTTGTCATGAATGTTTAAGCTTACATAAAAGGAAGGGACAGGACCTTCCTGGAACTTTCCTTCAATCTTTGGACCAAAAATAAGCTCTGGCTGGTCATCATTTAGATTGAGTGTGTCTTCATTGTCTTCTAAGTTCAAAGCCTTCAAAATTTTGGACCTATATACATGTTGGGCAGCTAACTCGGTCAAAGGAACAGAGATTTTGATCTTTGAGATTTCCTGTTCTAGGTTGAAAAGGTTTTGATTCTTTAGAACATTGATTTCAGCCTTGTTTACTGCCACTTTATCAGCAATAACAGCTTGCTGATTTGGTTTATCTATAGTTGACACAGTTGTTTTTCCAGGAGTACTAACCGAGGTGCTAGTACTAGTAATGTTGGCACTCTGTTTTTCAATGTTTTGAGTGTCTTTCTCTTTACCATTACCAGAATTATCAGCCACTGTTTTGTCCTTTTGTTTGGTCGTTTTAGGCCTGGTTGCAGTGCTGTTTTGAGAAGGTTTGTCAAAGGTTTTACTGTTGGGGGTTGGTTGATTAGATTTACTTCTAAGTTCATATTCCCTTAAAGGCTCTATGACAGCGTTTTCCATGTTTTGATAGTAATTCTCATTATCACCTCTTCTGTCATCGTAAGGTGTATAAAGACCTTGTTTTTTATCATAATGAACCTCAAAGTCATCATCATCTACCCCAAATAATTTTATATCATCTTCCTCTGTTATTTGATCTGTTTGTTCAACCTCACTTAAAAAGTTTTGATGAAAGGGAGGAATGATCTGTTGATCATCTTCCCTGGGTCTGTTTGGAGGCTGATTTCTTCTAATATTCTAATTCTGGTTTTGGTTTCTGTTTTGAGGAGCATTTTGATTTAAACTTGCTTGCGCTCTCTCTAGAATGCTCATTTTCTTCATCATTCTTTCCATCTTCGAGCTTGAGGTGGAAGGGGTGGATTCCTCTCTAAAAGATACTCTCTTTTCAGCTTTCATCCTTGCTCTCTTCTCCATGAGGTTAACTTCCACAGAAAGAGCCCCTCTTTGCATGTCTTCAAGGGTTGCAAAGACTCTTTCTCTGAGCGAATATGTCATGTCAGGATCAAACCCTTCAGGAAATTTGTTTAAAGATGAGCCCTGAGGAGGTTTTAGTTCAGGGGAAAGTGCATTATACACACTGTTAAATCTGGTACAATAAGCTTGTACACTTTCCCCAGGGTTCCTATGGAGATTGTTATAGTCAGCAAGGACTTGGAGAGGATTCTTTCTTACTTCCCATTTGTTTAAAAATGTTTGATGGAAGGCTTGGAGGTCGTTAATACTATGGGGAGTTAAACCTTTAAACCATTTTCTCACTTCTCCCCCCAAACTTTGAGCAAACAGTCTGATTTTGACAGAATCATCATCAATTTCATTTCTGTCAAAGTAGTCATTCATCTTGTCCACATGTTGAGATGCTGTTATAGTATTGCTAGCATCATATAATGGAATTTTGGACTGATAGTCCTGTGGAAGATTGACTAATGGTACAGGAAGGACTAAGGGAGCATACCATGCTGCCATGATAAGAGGTGGGGGTGGATTTACAAGAGGATGTGTGGGTTGAAGTGGAGTGGTTTGAACAGTGGATGAATGATGAACATAGGTGGATGGAACCGCGGTAGATTTCTGAGCTGATCTTGGATAAGAGGCACCTAGATTATGTAGAAAATGAAACTCAGGAGGTGTTGATTCTCTATCCCCAAGGGGTTCACTTGTTTCGGGAGATGAAAGTGAATGCTCAGAATCTAACTGATCTAAATCGCCAAATGACCTAGTCCTGAATGGGTTCAATAAGTCAATTTGTGATTCTTGCAGAGCTGAGAGATTTTCAGGGACTGAATTAGCTCTTAGGGGTGGTCTGAAAATAGTTGAAAATTGTATCTTAGGAGGCCTCCTAAGGATTATTTCTGGGTTATCAACTATTTCAGGTGGATCAGGGTCAGGATGGGCTCTAGTGTGAATCTTTTTAGGAGCCACTATGTTTGTATATTTAGTCCCAACTAAACAGGAAAAGTTCAACCAGATATGACAATCTTTGGGAGGTTAACTAATCTGTCTTCTGAGTTCGAATCCTGCAACCTTGTAACCAGGTTTGAAGGATATTATAAGGGTGAGTGTTCTTCCCAGTGGAGTCTTAAGGTTTGCTCAGGATTGTGGAGTCGCCAGGCGGAAAGTTCGGAGTGTTTTCAAAGGAGAACACTGTCCACCATAGTGTTTCTGAAAAATTCCTTTTCAAGAATATCTCAAACACAACAAGCTCTAACCAGAGATTGACTGGGAGGGCATTCACCAGATATGTCACCTCAAAAAGAGGATGAGATCCGGAGGCTACCTGGCCCTTTCCAGACTCTGTCTAAGAGCATAAGGTAAAACACATCAAAGATATAAGCAAGATATCAAAAAAACTAGTGTTTTACAACCAATCTGAAATGTTTTTGGTGTTTTCTGAATTGTTTTTATTTGTGGTTTTAAAAGAATGTCCTAACTTTGCCTCAGAACTTAGCTACGGTTATGAAACAAAGACAGTCTATCCTTATGGCTCAGCTAGCTGATTTTCCAAGGTTAGATAAAAACTTAAAAGAACCCTAGGGTTGACCTAGTCTGTCACTGATTCAAATAAGTTTCATCCTAATTACCATTTCTAGGTAGTGCTTGAAAAGGCTGCTTCTACTCTCAAGGTTTATGTGAAAATAAAGGGAAAAAAGATGAAAGCTCAAGTCATGAGTATTCCCCAGTGGAGTCGCCAGAAATGTTAGGTCTCTATAACAAGCAAGATTGGCAAAGTCCGATCACAGAGTTAACATCATTTCAACCAACTTTGGGATTCTAGGATCTAGCCCTCCTGAATCCGGAGAGGGATCTCTCCAATATGTACAAAGATGGATATTGTCTTTGAAGTTTGAGGTGTTGATATTAGGCTAGTTATGAAGGCCAAGGGTTTTGTTTGGTTTTCTCAGATGGTTGAACATAGTTGTTGTCTGAGGCGGAAAGATCTATATGCAAATAGGTTCAAAGGTGAGAAGTTTCAAGCAAACAGAGTAAGCTTTGATTGTAAAGACAGATGATGGCAAGTTTTCAATCCATTGGGCTATGGAGTCATAAGGGAATTTAATTGAAACATTCAGGTTCAAGAGTAATCTATGGGGCAAGTCATCTATGCCTAAGGATCTCTTTAAAGTTTGATTTATGGAATGGGGTGATACAATAAGAAAGGGGAATAACAGATGCAGAACAAAGAGTAGCCCAGGATCTGGTAAGTACTTTGAAACTAGCTAGCCTTTGACCAGGCACTTAAGAAAAACATAGAAGCAAACTAGGATCTGGTAAGTACTTTGAAACTATCCAGCCTTTGATACACTTCTAATAGAACACAGATTTAAAACGAAGGGAAACTTGTAGGCAACCTTTGGAGTAGAAACTAGTGGGCAGGGCTCACCATTCTCCTCTCCTAGCTCTTCTTTACTTAGTTACTTCTAAGACAATCACCAAGATAACACAGAATGGCCTAAGATCTGATAAGTACTTCGAAACTAGTCAGCTTTTAACACATTCTAAGGGAAACAATCAAATAGATGGGCAAACAAGAAAGGGACTCAGGGCTAACCTTTGATTTCCTCAATTCATTCCTTACACAGCATATATTGAAAGTAACATTTAAAAATAACATCCAGCAGAGAAGAAAAGATGAGGGAACGCCAGCATCTCTGTGCTTAGACTGAATTAAATTATTTCTAAATAACACAATTAGAAGAAAACATTGAAATAAAGATTTCTTAGCCAGAGAAGGTTACTGGTATACAGTAGGTCCTAACGCTGTTTAAACTGTTCTTCACAGTGGAAATGAAACAAATTGAAAACAGAAATAAAATGACAAGTTACAGTAAGAATAACATCACCATCAGCATAGACCAGGATCCCATAAATCAGCTTGTATTGATTGCTTCAAACCGGTTACAATCTTCAGATCCAATGTTTTAATCCATCTCTCTTCACAACCTAACCTAACTGTTACAAGCAGAGCTCCAAGAGCCCATGAAACCACTATTTACAGTCAAGCGTTTTCCACTCAGAAAAAGCTACAACACTTCAGCAATTACATTGACAACCAACTAATCCAACCCCCTCCTCATCTTCTTCTGAAGTATTTATGGAAGGATGAGGAGGTGAGATCTGATAAAAAGATCTCAAATACAATTAATGCGGAATTAATGTCTTCCTGGCCTGGGAGGCTCGATGAAGAAATTATACAGGTGTTCCATAGCATTAATGTGTTTACACTTAAGAAGTAAGCTCGGAGAGAGCTTTTGTTGACCTTTGAGGCTCTGCGTACTATTAGGGTTATCCTGCAAACATTCTGTCATTAAATCTGGTGCAGAAATAACTTCCTTGGCTGTTTCGAGGCATAATATCTGATCCTGTTCAATAAATTCAGCCTCTGACTGAGCGTTTTGAGACAATAGGTGGCACTGTGGTGGTTGAGGAATCAATTCGCCTCAAAGTATGGTGGTGGAGGCGATATGTCTGATGAACACTTTTAGGTTTTTCTTTAATCTGTGTTCTGAGCCGGGGATTAGGCTTTTGATAACCGTCTTAGCCGTAATCCCCGCCAATCTATTCACAAAACTGCTGCTCTGGTTCATTCTGTCTTCAAAATCTGATACCCTTTCTCTGCTTCGATTTCGACGGCATTCTTCAGGCTTTACAGGGATGCATGGCAACCAAAGCTCATGAAACCTTGCTGATATCATTGTTCTTCACCCTGCGATCGATTCTCTGGATTAATCGGAAGGACGGGAGTCGTCACCCTCATCCTTCAGATTTTCATAAAACACGACGAAAGAACCTTAAAACCTGCAAAATACAAGAAAAATGAGAAAATCCTGCGTTATATGGATAGACTGCATCAGAGGGCGTGCGGGAAAATGGAGCAATCGGAGCCGTTGATTGTATTGCAATCAACGGTCGGGGGTGTTTTGAAAAGTCAGCGGGGAAAAATTAATTTTGTACAATGGAATTAGAAGAACGAATGTAAGCCGTCGATCTGATGGGATCGACGACGGAGATCGACTTTCGGACGCGCCGGGGGAAAGTTCAATAGGCGGGGAAATCCGTTAAAAGCCGAGCAGAAATGGTGATTAGCAACCGTCGGATGGTAGGGCCCAGATCCGACGGCAGAGGTGAATCCCGTTGTGGGGTTATGGGACGATAAATAACACGCGGGCAAGGTGAAAGGACGGCGGTTTTGGAAATGAGGTGGAGGACACGTGTCGGCCAGCGTGTGGAATCGCTGGCCGACGGGATAAAACTGCCATTCGATGAAAGGTGGTGCGGGATGTATACCATGGTTTTTGGAAATGAGCGCGGGGAAAGTTGGGTCCACTAGGTGTGGGGTACTTCGCTCCGTCGGATCTGGGGAGCAGATCGACGGCTGGGAGGGCTCGGGGCAAATAAATACGTGGTTTCATATTTCACACCCAAACCTTATAAAAGATGGGTTTGTTAATGTTTCAAAGGAAAAGGGCGGAGTGGGGACCACGCTTCGGTTTAGCGCCTCTGGACTTGAGCGGCCGGTCGTGGCGCTCGGGCATGTGGAGGAAAAAATGGCAGGGGCTTAGCCCAAGGGGCTGAAACCAGCGCTTAGAAAATAGGCGTATTTTACATGATTTTCAATGATTTTTTGAAAAAAGAAAAAGGTTCCGATGGGCTAAATAGTGGGTTTTTAACCTTAGGAAATGAGATTAATAAGTGGATAAGGAAATACATATGGTTTAGTGGGGTTTTTATGGATGAAAGGAAACTGAAGAAACGAAGGTAAGATGGAAGCAGGGGAGGGGAAAAAGGAGGAGGATGCAGCAATATTTGATTTGGATTTTTATGGAATACCAGAGGCCGGGAGACAGAAATGTATGAAGATCTGACCAACAGTTTATGATTTTACCAACAGACTTCAAGCACCAACAAGTTCAGGCCTGAATTTTTTTCTTGAAAGCTGCAAAGAATATTTAGCCACCAGCTGATATAATTGAAAAATATAGGTGGCTAACAGTAGGAACGGTATCTAACTAGAGGGGTAATGGCCAGGCGGGACGGCTCCAAGATGGTTGAGGCCTGAAGGAGCTGTTCTAGGAGGATAAATAGGCTCATGGATACCAGCTGTAGGTGAAGGTCCAGAAGGAGGAGGTCCAGAAGGCTGAATTGAAGGGCTAGGAGTTGGCTGCGAAGGGAGAGGCTGCTAACTAGCCAAAGCGAGCCATTTAAGGGATGCCCGAGACGATTGCATCATGCAAACATTTGATGAGCTGGGATCAGAGACAGGAGGAGGAAGACCAGGGAATGTACCAAGAAAAGAGGAGTCTGTGTAGACTCTAGGTGAGACACTGGTCAAAGCATTGATGGTTTGCTTATTGGCCACCGAAGAGATGATGGACTCAGGGGAGGTCTGAGACTTCAGTTCATAATATGTCAACTGGTCAATGGTGACTATCTTTTCGTTATGAGGGGAGGACATCTTGCGGTGAATTGTAGATGGGACAACAGACATTGCACAGGTGTAGCTACGACCCAATAGAATGTTGTAATCTAAGGGGGAATCAATGACTTTTACGTCAACGCAAACATTCTTGCCCACAAGAGTAATAAGACAATTGCAGAATAGGCCAATGGGCTGGGAGGTGTTGGGATCCTATGATTTAGCAGATTGGCATACTAAATGACAAGGCAACATAAACCAGTCTTTAGAGCTCTAGGATCTAGCCCTCCTAGTCTTAGAGAGGGATCTCTCAATTGTTTGCAAAGATATGACTTGTTTGCTTGTAAAAGGTTGATTTTAGGCTAGTTATTGAGCATGAATTTGTTTAATTTTTTGATGGGACATTATGATCTAGGCAGCATATATAGAAAAGGGAAATCTCTAAGTCATTGGGAAATGGATTCAAGTAGAAGTTTGTAAAAAGTTTGTAGATGAATCAGGGGTATCAAAGGGAAAATCTAACTTGGCTGTTGGATCTACAAGGTCTTTCAAGTGAAATGAAATGAACATTAAGGGTTTAGAATGAAAATCAGAACTAAGGGAAATTAAGAATACTTAATTATATGTACTTCTCAACAAAGGGACTTAAAACATCATTTGAACATGAAAAATCATTTTATAGATAGGGCTAACCATGAATTCTAAAATCACACTTCAGAAAATAACAATTTCAAGACAAACTTTGAAAATGAAATCTAGGAGTCGAGGAATGCTCTATTTCATCAAATATTTCACTTTCAAGGATAAGAAAACATTCAAGATTCACAAATAACTACATTCATAGAAGAGGGAACTACTAAACATCTGTGATTACAGCTATAAAGACCTTTAAAACAATTATTTGAGCAAGTACAAAGGGTATTATCAAAACAGACCTCTTTGGTAGACTTTGGACAATGGTACTTTGAAGGGAGACTTCAAAAATAGTTTTCAAGTGGCAGCAAGTAGCAGGGAGAACCATAAATCATTCTTGAGGCCACTGTATTGAACTATTTAGGAATTAAACAAGCATAATGGTTGAAAAGTAGTCAAACTACTCAATAAAACCTTCAGCAGATGAAAACATAAAGACAGTGAAGAGTAAACAGGTCTAAGGTGCTTCTAGGAGACATTTCTTAGCCTAAACTTTTTACTCTACTGCAAGCAAGAAATGATGAAAATAGAATGGAAAAACAGGAAAAAAATTAACAATTTAGAATACTTCACCAACAGCTAAGCTCAGGGATCCAATGATAGAGCTTTCTCCTTCAACAAACAGGTCAAAACATCCATAGGTTCCAGAGCATCAAATTTTTTTCAACTTCAGCAGAACTATGTATTACTTCAAAGAGTTATCAAATGCCCACATACAATGAGTTCGAATGCAGTATTTATGCTAAAAATGAGAAGGTGGAACCATCTAGGGTTCAAAATGTTATTAATGACATAGTAAATGCACTCCTATCCTTAAAAACCATGCAAGGCATAAGGTAGGACTGTCTCTCAACTACTTCTCTATGTAATAAATCTACTTTTACTTCATGAGGATGAAATAGTTGAAAAGATTGACTTTGAGGCCTTTTTCTGTCCTTATATTAACTGTTTTGACAGTTTAAAATATCTTCTTTAGTGTAATAACTGTCAATTTTCCCTTTGAGACAAAGGTAGGCTATAGGTGGCAGTTATATTTATTAAGGGAATAACTACTTCTGTTGATGTATTCGAGGCTTTTTTTATGCCTAAGTTTTCTTTATTTAATTATAAAACTGCTCTTTAGGCATAATTTTCCTTTATTTCATCATTAAACTGTGTTTTAAGGCCTGATGATGCCTTTTGGCCTTCATAATGCAACATTTTAGTCTTTTTCCCTTTATACACTGCTTTAAACCTTTAAACTATAGGATTAAGTCTTCTAATCTTCGGCCTTTGACTTTAATCTTCATCCTTTAACCTTTAATCTCCATTGTCTTTCTTATGTTTTCTTCATGAGTGTGCAGGTGGCTTTTAGTGCATTGGAGGGTTGATTGTATAACTAGTGCTCATTAAACACCATTCAAACCATGAAATTCACCCTGGAAGCTTCTATTCTTCATTATTTGGGCTTCAGAGGTGGTAATATTTGGCCCTGTCCCTTTCTAGGCTGTGGAAAAGGTTTTCACCCTTAGAAACGCCATCAAATCCTACATAAAAACAAATAAAAACGTTATGAAACCCTACAGTATTGGATAAACTGCTTGCAGAGGCTGGCGGAGGGCATGAGGAGCAGTAAGGAAGGGAAACAACATGCAGGAGTAGGTTCCATGGAGGAAACGTACGAAAACCAGGTTTAAATGTGCATTTGGGTGCGAAATATGGATTGGTGGTTTTGCGGAAACTGTCGATGGTTTTCGTGCGACATTCAGGCGATAAATGGTTTTGACGTGATTGAACACAATTCCACACGTTGATCGCCACATGTTCACCAGAAAACCGGCGGTTTCGCATGGATTTGGGTGGTTAAACCCTGACACGAAAATGTGCGTGAAATATAATGTAGGTCGTTGGATCTGGGGGTGTAGATCGAACGGCCACGGGGGAGCGCGATAGGTGGAAGGTGCTCGAGCGAAAGGTGAATGGTGGAGGCCAGGTGGCAGCCGAAGGATTAGATGTGAAGGCTTGGGTGGAAAGTGGGACCCAAGGGGTGACATCAACCGTTTTTTTCGTGGAGCGGATTATGTGATCGGCAGGGTTGGATGTCGGGTTAAATGGGATCCGTCAGATCACTAAGATCTACGGTGTAGATCGATTGCGAGGATGGATGGATAAGGGGTAGCCCAGAGGATGGGAGGAGAATTCAGAGCCGTTAGATCAATGATATATATGGCCAGGATCATTTCATAGAGTGGTAAGGCAGGTAAGTAAATAAGAAAATAAAAGTAAAGGGAGCAGGCTTGATAACCGTCGGATCTCCCAGATCGACGGTGGAGATCTATCGTAGGGGGGTAAAGAGGATGGGAACAATAAAACAAGGGGGCTACGATGGAGCACTGGCAGCCGGTGATCTTTATAGATCTAAGGTGCGGATCGGTTGGGTTTTAACAAGTATGGCGGGGAAATATAAAGAAAAATGCGTTTAGCAAGGGGTGTGGGGTAAAATAAAGGTGAGGGAAGGGGGCTAGGAGAAAAGGGGCGGCAAGTGGTCCGGTGGAGGAGTAGGGGTCCAGGAGTGGAGAGATAAGGGGCTAAGGGTTTAGCCGAAGATTTTAAGCACTTGGTTCCGGTGCTCGAACACATGGAGAAAAAGGAGCGAAAGGCTTAAGCCCTTAGGGGCTTAAAGCCTATATACGAAAAGGTCAAAAAAGGTAAAAAAACAAAGGTTTTTTAAGCCTTTTTGGATGTTCCGATAGGGTAAAATAGGCATTTTTAAACCATAAAAAGGGATTTTTACAGGTTTAAATGGTTTTTGATGATTTTAAAAGGGTCTTTTAGGGAAAATGGTGGATAATGAAGAGGAAAAAAAAAATTTACCAGGGAAAAATGATTGTTTGGATAAGTGAAAATGAGTGAAAAATGAGCAGATATAGCCTGAAAACAACTTCTTTTTGGGATTGTAGGATAATTTGGAGGATTTAAGTGAAAATATTCAGTGAATTGATAGGCTTAGGATAATGAAGGTTGTGAGATTTCTAGAACTCACAATGTTTCTGCAATATTGTTTCTAGAAATCTGGGATTGTCAAATTTAGTCATCTTTGGATAAAGTTAAAATTATGGATGACTAACAAGAGGCATGGCCATCTCATGCTCGAAGAGTAATCATGGACGGAGACAACTTAGGTGATCTGAGTTGCTTCCAAACCGAAGCGAACATCACACAGGTGGATGCCCCCTCATCACTGATACACCGGGAAACATTGGCATTCCAGATTTTGACTGGGATTTGGAAGGTGATGGAAGCAGGAAGAGGAGTATGTTATGACCGGTCAGCACCAAAGACGATCAAGCGATCATCGGCAGGATCTACAGCACCCATGGTAGATAGTAGATCTTTTCATTGTGAAGGGCACGACTGGAGGAGTTCCAGCATTGAGATGGCAGTACGAGATTAAGCCAAATCATCTATTATACTATACGAATGGGAAGCTTTTCCAGAAGTAGAATTTTAGCGTAGTGGTCCCTTAGGGATCTTGGTATGAACCTCTTCCTTAGGCTGAGGGATCTGCAAAGGACCATTAGGTGTCGAAAGAGCCTCTGTAGAGCCTGAAGAAGGTGGCTCAGGGGCAAACATAGCGGGAGGCTTGTTGTACTGACAGGACCGAGTCTGAAGGTTGAGGTCAATGATAACAGGTTGGTCATAGTTCATCATGAGGATCTGGTAATCAGAGGTACCAGATGGAAGAGGTTGAGTGGCCACCCGACCTTCAGGTGGTTGTGTAGCCACAAATCCTTGCTGAGGGAAAGGATTAGTAAACATGGTCGGCTGACTAGGCGCAGCACTGGGAGGGATGGAAGGAGAGGCTTGTTGTCCTCACAATGTTTCTTTAGACTCCCACATTTTCTTTATCTGTGGTAAAATAGGACAATCGTGTGTGTAATGACCATAAACACCACAACAAGAACAAGGCTTATTCATTTGAATAGGCCTGTCCTGCTTGGGCTGAGTGCCCTATTACTGGTTAGTAGTGTTAGGAGCATTATTTTGCGGATTAGGTCCAGAATTACCGGGGCTAGATTGATTTTGAGTGCCTTTCCTCTTCTTTTTTGAAGGAGGAGGATTAGTCGCGCCCTGTTGTGCATACACTTGCCCCTAAGGGAGCTGCGGCTGCTGTTGCGGGGGTTGAGAAGGAAAGGGAGGCGGAGGTGTTAATGTTGGAGGAACTGGAGCATCAGGCTAATGATACAGATAATAAGAAGGTTGGATAACATTATGGTAAACAAGAGGTTGGGAAAAATGAGGAGGCATGCCGTATCCTGGATACATGCTACCGGGAGGGGGAAAAGTGCTGGAGGTGTTGGCCCCTCCTTAAGGAAAGTCATAGCCCATGGGAGGCTGAGCGTATGGATGAGATAGATCTCCAACGATACCGTTGGCAGCATGAGATGCCCCCGGTGAATTGGCACCACCGGGTCTAGGAAGATTAGGTAGAATGGTATAAACATAACCCGACTGAGCATAGATCAGGTCATATTTTAACACAATTTGGAGAGCAGCTTCTTCGGTTTGAGAGAAATGCGATGCGACATCCTTGCCGATAGCAAGCAAGAGAGATCTAAGGAACCAATCCATGTAGACATGGTCTTCGAAGGTAGGGGCTCGACATAGGCTCTTTCTTCTCCGCCATTCCTGGACATGACTGGAAAGGCAGGTCGCAGACGATTGACGGAAAGAATTCAAAATTTCAGTACCAGTGTCATAAGGAAGGGGAAGCTGGAAATAAGACAAAAAAGCTCAGGCAAGTGTCGCAAAGGTGGTATGAGAGGATGGGGCCTTATCAACATACCACTTAGAAGCTTCGCCAGTAAGCATATGTTGGAACAACCGAAGACGGACAGAGTCATCGATAATGGATTTAGACGAACACCACATGTGGAAAGATCGAACATGATTTGTAGGATCTTTGCCAGCAAGACCTTCAAACTTGGGGATGTCGTAAGGGAGCTTGGTTGGCATAGCATGCCAACCAACATTATGGCGTATAGGGTCCTTTATCAACTGGTCAAAATTAGGAAGACTGAGGCCTGCCATATAGGGGAGCAAGGGAGTAGCCGAGGTAGTTCCTGTTGCGGTCCCACTAGTAGTATTCCTAGCATTAGGGCAGGGGATACCACCAGCGTTAAGTCTTGAACCAGACATAGTGAAGATGAAAGGGGGAGAACCGGGGGTGCAACCAGAAGGAGAACCCAATGAACCAGAAGAAGAGTCAGTGTGCGGACTCGGTGGAGGACTAACTCGAATCCTACGTGGAGTAAGTCTTCCTACCGGAAACTGAGGATGAAGGCCAAGAAGTCTCCGGGATAAACACCTTGGTGGCACAAAGATTACGACACAAACACGGCATAAAGGGAAGAGAGACAAACAAGGGCAAGGAGGTGCAGGATCAACTAATTTCAAATTTTTAAAGTCTTTTCTTAGCGGTGTTAACCAAGCTCTTCTTCACTTAGGGTGTGTGTGATAAGTCTGTAATTTTTAATTTTTAAACCCAGACATTTGTAGAGAAAAAGAAAAAGTGTGTTGTATAAATGTAAATAAACCTGCAGAGAACAGTATATGAAACTAAAATAATAGAAAATAAACAACTAATAATTCATTAATCTAAACCGAAGGAGGCAGGCCTCTCAACAACTAGTTTGTAGGTGGGAAAAAATCTAGTCAAAACACACTAAAATAGCTAATAGATCTAAGGTTGGGAGGGACAGGGATCTAAAGGTTAGATCTACTGGAAATTGGTGCAGAAAAACAACAACAAATTAGAGGAAAGATTGTTGTAAATGAGGTGGCGAAAGGCTATATCCTCGAGGGAAGTGGAGGGGACCCTAGAAGAAAACCCAAAAAAAAAAAATGAGGTGTTTTGGATGGATAAATAACCAATCTGAAGTGGATCTGAAGGTAAGGTATCAGATTTGAAAAAATGGCTGAACACTCTGAAATTTCAAACAACCTGCAACAGCTAAAACTCTTCCACCAAAGGTGGAGGGTAATGAAGCCCTAGGGGGCTAGGTTCCCACTTAGTTGAGTAAAACAGAACAAGTACAAGTCCAAAATGGGTAGAGACGGAGGTTAGACAACCCTGAACAGAGGCCCAGACAAACCTATAAAAATTTTAGAAAAAATCCCGCAAAAAAGTCGCAGTTTCTGACCTGATTTCTGCACATGTCGCAGGTTCTGGCCTGTTTTTTGTGCCCTCGAGGTTCAGGTCATAGGTTTAGGCCTAAAAATTGTGACCTGCACTTCCGACACTCTCAGGAGCAAGTTTTAGAAGAATGTGTCGTCTCAGCTACGGCTAATGCCGATCACCTGCGCAATAGGTCTGAAAACACACAAAAGTTAGAATTTTTAATGTTTTAGGGTTTTATAGGTTAAAAAAAACATTAAGAAAAGAAAAAAAAGAAGTTGAAGATAAATCCTAGGGTTTGAAGCAGCTGGATATGCAAGGATCTGAAAAACGACAGCGGTCGTAATCGTAAACCCGTGTGGAGTCGCCAGTTGTTAGTATGAATCTTAATCGCAAGTGTAGGAAAAAATACCACTTTAGTTGTGCATAAAAAACAACCCTAATAGCAAACATGGCTTCTAATATCCTTAGATCTGCAATTAGGTGATCAAGATAAATGCTACAAAAATCTAGATCTATGCATTAAAAGACATTAAGCAGTAAATAAAAATAAGATTTACTCCATGCATCCAATAGACAAGACAAGAATATGTTGAATGAATTTTGTATTAATGGCACCTGGGAGGAAAACATAGAAGGATGTTACCAGTTCTCCTCAATGGGATGGGTTCTTGTTAGTCCTCAACACTTCAGATCTAAAATCCCTCTCTCTTGATGGTGTAGAAAACCTAGACAAAAATGGAACTCAAAGAGAGCTCACAAGAAAATGATAGCAAAATATGACAATGATGGTGGATCAAAATCAGACCAAAATTATAGATCCAGAGTGATCTTTAGGAAAAAACAGGTAGGGAATGAATGGAAAAACCCTTCTATTTATAACAAAATATTGAGTTAGTCTAGATATTGGTGCATAATTAAAATATTATCAACCAAATCAAGATCCAACTTTTATGGAATATTTTATTATATTTGTTGGAGGGAAAAGGAATTTGACTTGGGTCAAATCCATTTATTTGTAAATAATAAATAAATAAATGATCTATCTATTATTTTTAGGATATGGTTGAGTAATAATCAAATAAATAATGATCTATTTAATTATTTATAAATGATTTAGTCATATTTAACAAGCAATATTATTTAAATAAGATTTAAATAATTATTCCTAGGAATTAATAAGATAAATAATGATTTATCTAATTAGTTTTCCTATTTTGGGTTAAATATAACCAGGAATATTAATTAAATTGTTGTTTAATTAATTATTCCTTGATGAAAAACAAACAAATGTAGATTTATTTAATATTTCTTCATGGGGTTTCCTGTTTAGACCATAAACAACTTAATAAAGGTGGTTTACTAAGTTATTTTTCATACTGAAAGAAATTTTACTTTGGGTAAAATTGGTCTTACATGGTGTACTTAAGTCCATATAATAGTAATAGGTTAGATGACCAAAAAATGGTGTAACAGATTGCCCCCTAGCTTGTGAGTGTTAGGAGCTAATCGTATGACCGAAGTACGTTGTAAGAACTTAATCACTAGACACCGAAGGGGAAGTCAGAGAGAGAGAAATATAAGGTAGAACAAAGCGTTAGAGGACTAGACCCTGAGGAGGCGAGACTTACATGTGGGAAAAGTCTCTTTTATGAGTGAGTACCTGTGCTATAGGTGGCGAGGGAGGCATACCTATGCCCACCGAGACAAAGTACAAAGAATAATGTGTCCAGTAAATAAGAGACTGAAATATATAGTACATGCTGACATAAACATGAGCTAGATAAAAACATGATAATGAATCCTAGATACATATTGTGCCTGAGATAACAGCCAAGACTTATACAATAATATCTGAGTACATGAGATACAAATACAACCCAAATGTTCCTATAAATAGGAAAGGGCTCTGAAAATATGACTGATATATGCAATCAAAAAGGCGCTGCAAGTAGCTGAGGCCGACATCATCAAATATATGGAGCTACATCAAAGGTTGTAATGAAGAGGTCATCCGAGCATGTGGGGGGCTACCTGTAGGGCCACCCCCTCATGAGGGCTGAAACATCTCACACACACCCAAGAATTACCGGTATCAGCTACTGCATCACTGAACCATCAAGCATATGGATCTCGATCATGCTGAAAGGAGCTAGAGCTAAGAAACAATCAAGTTAAAGGGTAATGAGGAATCCCTTTTCCTGATCCGAGGCACCGAACAAGAGTGGAAGCTGGAACCAAGGTACACTGCCCTCTAGACCTGTCTTCTGGAATGAATGATCTGATGTCGACAGAAGGAGCTTTTTCATAGGTGAGGTAATAAGGGATCCTCAACTAAGGCACAAGAGAAAGTAGTAGAGTGACTGACAGACTGACACGAGGGATGATGATGAAATGGGGGGGTACTAATTAGTGGAGGGACGACCTCCCTTGTTAGAGCATAAAGGGCATGGATGACCTAACAGCGACTGACACAATATCATAAGGGATAGGGGACAGAAGGGTTGGAGGCCATAATGTGCGACATGAGAGAGGAACCAAGCAATGAATGATGGAAGACTATAGCGGGATACAAAGGGACTCAGGATAGACTCCATGAATGCGATGATGACTCAACTCGGATGCTCTAAACAAGGGCGACTCGATGATGGAAGATTATAGCGGGATACAAAGGGACTCAGTATAGACTCCATGAATGCGATGATGACTCAACTCGGATGCTCTAAATAAGGGCGACTCGATCATGCTACCAAACAGTAAAGGTACAAAGGGGACCATAAGAACGTGAGTACAAGATGGTTACTCACGATGAAAATCTACACGAGCATGGAAAAGTAAGTAGGCAAAGAGGTGCCCTGAGTACAAGTGTTTTAAGTGAAGAAATTTGATTTTTTGGAGTGGTGAAGTGACGCTTCATGGAAAAAATGTGTCATGGTGAAGTATCAAATCAGGAAAAACTAATAGATGCCAATTTGAGGGCTCAGTGAGAGCTTTCCAATGGTATAGATGGTTTGTCAAATTGAGCTACGGTTTGGCCGCAACAGGCGAAAGACAAATCAGGGGTTTCTCTTTTAATAAGGCATTTTCCCTCCAAATTCACTCATTTTCATGTGGAGCTGTGGTGAATGTAGAGAGGAGAGAAGGCCCTAAATCTTGCAGTGATTGTAGCGGACAAACCGACCATGGGAATTGAGATTCTTCAGTTGCAGGTAAGAGGCCTAACCCTAATATTTCATTTCAGTGGATTGAAATTTCAATTTAGGTCCCCAGAGCTCCTCTTCATGGCTGGGTTGCACTTTTTGAGGAAAAAACTGCTACCTAGGTAGCAGGTTTTGGGCAGAAAAGTGCGACCTGTCCCAGGAATGGGCCTAAAAAGTGTGACCTGACATGGAGGGGTTTTTCTATGCTGTTTTTTGGCTGAGAACTGGGTTTTTATGTGTGGATGCAGTCTTTCCTATCTGTACACTGACAAATATGATGATTTTGTGCAGATATGGTAGAATTACGGATCAATTGGAGAGAGAGAGACCTGGGCACATTACGGTCGGAGATCTGGGAGGATCAAGGTGTCCTAAGTGCATTAGCTAGGTTTGGGGGAACCCTCTTATGAGAGCAGGAGAGCCCTTGTTGGCTTGGATTGTCAGTTATTGGGATCTGGACCATGAGGTCTTTATAGTGCAGGGGCATCAGATCGAGTTGACGGTCCAGGACATATATTTTCTGACTGGACTCCCACCACTTGTGATCATTGGGAATACTTAGCCAATGTTACCACGAGGGCAAAACATCACGGAGTTTGTAGACTGCCATTGTCAACCAGGTCTCCATGTCAAAGGGACATGGACACCCATCGAGGATCTAGAGAGGTTAGAAACCCGTGTTGTGGCCGCAACAGTGTTGCGGATCCTGGGCAACTAGGCACTCCACCACATCATTGGAGGGCAGATGATGCTAGTGGAGAGTGCGTTGAGCGGGACCTACTGTGGGTGGGCCCAGATGATATTTTCGTCATTGAAACGAAATTTGTCGCTATGCAAGTGACAAGTGAACCATGACTGTGCATATGGTACAGTTTTGTGCTCGCTCTTCTTCGAGAAGATATCGACACTTCGACCTTGCATACAACTCCAAGATGGGGGCCCGAGAGAGCCTAGGATGCACTGGTGGGGGCGGCTACTATGGAGAGGAGGAGGTGGGGGATTAGGACCGGTGTTCCGACCCGAGTTCTTTACTCATTGGGATTAGATGCCATTGTACATAGACGACTATCCCTATAGTGGGATGAGTTATCGTGGGGACCCAGACTTGCCACTACCACCTGGTCGAGTATGGGGGCCTAATGGTAAGTTGAAAATTGCTAATCTTGTATGCGCATTTTAAAGTTTCAGAATATTGCATATGGTACTGATTCTTTCACTTTTGGTATGTAGAGATAGCACTAGTAAAACTGACCAGGTATATGGGATGGCCTACAGTATCAAGAGATGTAGGACCTAGTGGATCGAGGGCGCCACAAAATGAGGATGCAGCAGCCCTCCTCAAGGACATCCATCATAGATGTGAGAGGCTTCTAACTGGTGGTTCAAAGCACGACTGGCAATACTTAGAGGAACAGTACATAGAGCCATGTATTGGTCTACCCTCAAAGTGGCGAGGGGTCATGCGGCGCATGGCGATGGCCGGATAGGGGATGCATGATCTACGAGCTGCAGGAGCAGAGCTGTTGGAATGGGGTCTCCTAACAAGCTATGAAATTGGTCCATTTTGGTTATTTTTTATTATATTTAGTATAGCACAGGGGTTTGGGGGTGGGTAAAAGCCCCGAACGCATTGTAATGGGTTAACAGGTAAACTAGGGGTCCGAAAACCATAGGAATGTTAAAGTTATATTGTTATAAATAGAGAGGCATTTCGGATTATAAGAAGTAGGATTTGATGAGCTATTGATGCGATCTGTTGTGTAAGCAAACTGTATGGGTTTTTGGGGAATGAACTCCTACTGGCTGTGTGTGCAAAGATCCTAGTCCAGCTGTGTGAAGACCCCGTTGCTATGTGCGTAGGTTGGGAAGGGAATTGTAAAGAAAGGTTGATGAATGAATGAATACGCAGGATTATTACATCGGAATCTGTGAGTACTGTTGAATGAATTGCTGGTAATTACTGTGTTATGCATTTTTTTTCTTTATGCTGTGAAGGTCTGAATACTGAATGATTGGATCTGTTCCACTCTGGTTATATCATGCTGTGAAAGTTTGTGTATTGAATTGGATCTAGATCTGTTCTATTCTGGTTATGTAACATTGTGTTGATGTTATGAAAAGAATATAATTGTAGATCTAGTGCACGTGGATGCAATTGGATACATATTTAACCCTACGCAGAGACAAGGTAATCTGGACAAAACGCAGCCCTCCTTTCCTTACCCTTCCTTTCTCAAGGTGCAGAAAGTTGGTTCCAGCACCCACCCATACTACTTCGGGTGAGACTATGACCTGCGCAAGCAGGTCACTGCCGAAAGGGCCAGTAGTATAGGGGTTTGTTGGCAAACCTTGCACACTGAACCTGGGTCAGGACCCCTCAAGCCAACAAATGGTTCCATTTTCGGGACCGGAAGGGAGCTAAGAAAGAGTTGGGTATTGACAGACTGGAAAGGAACTCCTAAGGAACCATGAAGGTGTGCTTGGAACTACCCAACTTCAAGGGAGTAGGAGATGAGGACATGGACCGATTTTGGTTCATCGCTAACTCTATCCAGACTGCACAGAACATGGCAAATGACACGATAGAGAGGGCATAGCTGTCGTTAGCATTCCAAGACAGAGCTCTGTACTAGAATATGCGATACATTTCCCAGCATGGAACCGCCTCCATTCAAGATATTAAGGGTGCTCTAGAGCAACAATTTCGAAAGCCGAAATATTATTCCCAACTAGTAACAGACATAAAATACTTCAAAAAATGTATGTCAGAGTCAGTATGGGAGGCGGATCAATAGTTAAAGAAGGAAATTAGGGAAGGAGGGTTCGAGTATGATGATAGACAGCATACAGAGTGGTTTATTGCCATGTTGTTACCTCACCTGCGTATACCCATGAATCGCCAAACTTTTAGTTCACAAGACAAGGCCTTGGAGGCCGCTATGAGATTGGAAGCTACACCTCTTGAGGACGCTATGCTAGCGGTACAACAGATCCAGGAACAAATAGAAGTAATGCACTGGGAAATCCAAGACCTGCAGCAAGGAAACAGAAGAGGGGCTGGTACGGAACAAGGTCACACAGTAGCACTGGGAGCATATAGCCCAGAACAATGGAGCTCAAAGGGATCTCTGCATTGGCGTGGGGAAAGTTGTGCAGCCAGATCGCAAGGCACCCCCATTTTCACACTAGAACAATGCTGGTACCGACGTTGTCGATCAGTTGGCCATGAAAAGAAAATCTGCACCAAAGGAGCGAACAAGAAGTACGAACCCACATCACTAAGAACCCCCTCGGGTAAGGAGGACTTCCCCCATGAAAAGAGGGATAAAATCCAAAGTGGAAGCACAGGTCAAAGTAGAGGCCAACTGGTCCGTTATAACTCTGGGAATGCAGGAAATTTGTCAAGAGACTTCCTGCGACAGTCCTGCAGATATTGTAGACAGTGGAACCATGCACTGGAAGACTGCCCAACCCTAAAAACCAGGATATAGGAGAAGTAGTTTTTTTTCTGCACAGAAGAAGTGCAGGACCCAAGGTCAGGAGGCAAAATTCAATTTAATAACATGCAGTGGAGTAGTGACTAGGGAAGCTAAGGAAAAGGACGAAGCCAACTCACTAATCCGCAAGGCAGTTGACAAACAAGAAGAATTAGACTTGGGAAAAATCAAGGAAACATTTATAAAAGCACAAAGGGACCTCTTTGAGGCTAAGTATTCACTAGCCACGCACCAAGGAGATATGGAACCGGTGGTGGATATTAAAAATTTCTTACAAGTATGCATAAGGTTGCTGTGCAACCCTCAGGAGCTGCGGGCTATGCAAACTTTACTGGAAAAATTGATAATAGGCAGCAAAGGGACACAAGTTAAAAGATATACAGAGCCTACATCAATGAAGGGGGAATATATATACAAGCTGGCAGTTCAAGACAAGGGCAGCTTGCCCCAGGACAACGTATTAGGCTACAAGGAAAATACTGAGGATCCTAGTCAGAAGCTAGAAGCATGGCAGAACCGGTTAGGGGAAGCTTCCACACTGCGATGTCTTCGTATCATAAAGGAACACCTCTTTAATAACCCTAAGGGGAGGACTGAAGAATGGCTAGACCTGAACATCTGCAGCATACCTATCATAAGAAAGTGATCCAGTGACCCACGCACAAGACCTGAGTTCCCGACGTCACGTACAACTTCCACAGATAATGGTCCTATGTGCCAGACCGCCTCTACAATGGTGGAACGACTAAGGGACAGACAGTTGGCCTCAGCATCAACCCCCCTTAAAGCCTTAATAGGACAAGTATGAAAGGTCTTGTGGCCTTGGACCAAGAGCTCCTCAGGGAGCAAGCCTATGTTGGGGGAAGACGGACAACTGTCGCCAAGCAATAACCCTAGCATAACTGATATGCCTAAGTTCTGGGGGACAAGACAGCTAGTCATTGGAAGTATAACCTCGGGTAAAAAGTAGAAGTTACCATTGAAAAAGGTGGATCTTGAGCCACTCGTTGATAAAGTTACAGGGGGATTTTATCGTTCCTGCGGAAACCCGCCCTGCGTCAAATATCCCCCCCATTATCCAACGACCATTCCTTAAAAGGGGGTTGGCCTCAAGAAGGTAAGCGGCCTACTTTAAGCATCTCGCGGAAGAAACCCAACAGCAAACTTTGTTGCAATCACAGCAACCCTCTCATGACTGAGCCACCCTCTCCATTAGGAAGTAATCAACCAGAACCTGGATTCATCTTTTGTGCAAGGATGTCGACTACTGCTGCTGAACCTTCCACTCCAGCGGAACATGAGGTTGAGGAAGTTCTAGAAGATGAGCCTAAGCTAGAAGAAATCCCTCCCCCCCCCGGTGGACCACAAGGAAAGGCAAGGAAAAAGCTCAAATTTCGAAGACTAACCCTCAGGTGGCAAAGAGGCCCCAAAATTCCCTGAGACATCCCAGGCCTCTACCTGCCACACAAGATGCCCAGGAGGGGGCACTGCCGGCTAACCCAATTAATTGGTTACCCCCCTTTGTCTGCCTGTGGATACCAAAAAATTTGGATGGCCTGATAACTTACCTCCAGACTCCTCTGACCCCCGGCGAAGTCCCCATCATCGGTGATCCCTGTGGACGCCTCCATGAAGTCAAGCTTGATGATCATAATCTGACAGACTAGGATGCCTTCCTCGAATTATTCCCTACGTTATATTTTGAGACAATTCATAAAGATTATGGAATCATGGTGGTCCCTCAACGCTGGGTCTGTAGCTTGGTGGGATCTGGACTTTTGAATTTACTTTGAATTCCCTACTTTGGCCGCTACAACATCATGGATCGGCTGGCACGCCAGCTACTAGCCCTCATTCACAATGAAAACTTATGGATTCATGACAGGGTCCCTATTGATGTTGAGTTTATCCACAAAATTACGGGCCTTCCGATGTAGGGGCCGCACCTGCTCGCAGAAGTTGGAAAGAAGTATGAAGCTGCTACCGCGTCATATGTCCAGAAGGCCTATGCAGTCCCGCAAAACCAACGAGGATTTGTAATCCAAACCATCAAAGATCCTGCTACAAAAATGGGCACTCGCCTGTTAGCCTGCAAACTCATGCGAAGGTGCCATGTAGCGACTGTCCCTGCTTATGTCATCCAGCTAGCTGGGCAGTGTGCAAAAGGTGTGTTTTTTAATTGGGCTCGATACTTGTGTGAAGAATTTCTCGCTAATGTCCGCGATTCTCAAGAGCATGGGACCCCTTTCTTCTATTCATGGCTATTATTGCTCATCGCCCTGGTCACCTGGGATAAACCAGAAGAGTCGGTAGTCCCCGAGCTCCCTGCTGGGATGTGCGAAGGCGCTCGGTATGCCCACCTATGGGACTCTAAGGATAAACAACGCATTGAGGATAACAAGGTCTTTTGGGTCCTCTTCCAGAGCAGTGTCGCCACTGCCATAAACTCCTGACCCCAATTATCCCCTACAATATATGACAAATACAAGCACATTGCAGCATTTCAAATCACTATGCATCAAGTCCGGATTCGCAGTCTTGCTAGTCAGGCCTAGACAGAGCTACCGTATATGGTACCAGATGAGGAAATTGATCTACTAATTGCCCTATGGCCCTCCGAGTGGACAAAAGGTCTCTCCAGTACTCCAGCAACAGTTACAGCTAGGTCCAAAGATAAACCACTACAACAGTTCGACACAGCCCCAAACCCAGTAGCTACTACCACTTCCGCTCCGCCTCCCAGTACTAAGCGAATAGGGCCATCGGCATCAGGTCCCTTGAAAAGGACGAAGCAACAAGCTCAGCGCGAGCACTATGATGTGACGGTCACATTAACACGGGGATATTTGGAGCAAATCGCAGATGCGGTCACTCTGGCGAACGAGGATTAGTGGGCACTTATCATGGCTCAGTGGAAGGCTAGGGTTACCTCTCTTCAGGAAGACCTCTGCGCCTTCAAAATCAACATGCAGCCACATCCGACCCAAGAAGGCCAAGCACCACCTCTTCCAGTCAATAAAAGTTTGACACAGGTCGAGACAACAGGTCGACTCTGGAACATTCCTACCAGCACCCTAGTCGAAACGCAGCTCCCGGAAGGCGCCGAAATTCAGCTGGCCCTCGATCGGTTGACCCTCGCAGCCTTGGAGTCTCTCCTTCACGATGTCGCCCAAGAAATTATTAATTGTGCTCAAGCCACCACCCGACAGCTTGCGGTTTCCCAATACACCCTTCTCCAGAAGACTCAGGCAGTAGCCTAGGCCCAGTCACAACAAGCAGAGCTGGAGACTACGATCCACCAGTTGTGCACAGAAGTCACGAAGGGAATCAAGACTGAGGACATGCCTAGAAGTAAGGTGGAAAAACTGGTGGCTGCTTTCAAAGCCTCCTGCTTGGAGGTTTCGGAATTACAGTCTAGGCTACAGCCTGGAACACCCACAGAAGCACGAGCCCAGTGTTATACACTTATTACAGAAGCCACTACGACGATCAAGGTACCGCTCTGATGGAATCAGCCATACAGCTTTGGTCTCAGGTCCAGCGTGACCCCATTCTTCAACAAATCAATCAGGACTTATGCCAGCCTGAAAAGGTTGTTGAAGAAATTAGTGCTACGTTGTCTACTTTGGTACCGGCCCAACACTTAGCACGATTGAAAAATAGCAATGACCTCTAGGACGAGATTGCGAAACTTCGGCAGAAACAGCACGCTGTCACAAAACGTCTATAGCCCTGGACTACCTCAGCCCTCCAGTTAACGCATGACATTGATGATGCCAATAAGTGCCTTAATCAGTTATTAGCAAGTGTTACCACAGCTACTGACGATCCACCTTCCCAAAATATGGTCACTTTCACACAGGAAGCTGCGTCCCAAAGCTAGGTGGTCCTCCCTCCGCTTTCCTGCTCTCTCGATACTCTGCGAACACAGATCGGTGACGCACCGGTAAAGTGACTCAGGACGAGTCACAAGATTGTGTTGGGGGACTGTTGGAACGGGGTCTCCTAACAAGCTACGAAACTGGTCCATTTTGGTTGTTTTTTATTATATTTAGTATAGCGCAGGGGTTTTGGGGTGGGTCAAAGCCCTGAACGCATTGTAATGGGTTAAAGGGTAAACTAGGGGTCCAAAAACCATGGGTTGCGGACCATAGGAATGTTAAAGCTAGATTGTTATAAATAGAGAGGCATTTCGGATTGTAAGAAGTAGGATTTGATGAGCTATTGATGCGATCTGTTGTGTAAGCGATTTGTATGGGTTTTTGGGGAATGGACTCCTACTGGCTGTGTGCCGGAGATCCTAGTCCAGCTGTGTGTGGACCTTGCTGTTGTGTGTGCAGGTTGGCAAGTGAATTGTAAGGAAAGTTTGATGAATGAATGAATACGCAGGATTATTAGATCGGAATCTGTGAGTATTGTTGAATGAATTGCTGGTAATTACTGTGTTACGAATTTTTTGTCTTTATGCTGCGATGGTTTGAATACTGAATGATTGGATCTGTTCCTCTTTGGTTATATCATGCTGTGAAAGTTTATGTATTGAATTGGATCTAGATCTGTTCTGTTCTGGTTATGTAACGTTGTGTTGATGTTATGAAAAGCATATAATTGTAGATCTAGTGCACACAGATGTAATTGGATACATATTTAACCCTGCACAGAGACAAGTAATATGGACAGAACACAGCCCTGCTTGCCTTACCCTTCCTTTCTCAGGGTGTGGAAACCTAGTTCCAGCACCCACCCATACTACTTCGGGTGAGACTGTGACCTGCGCAAGTAGGTCACTGCCAAAAGGGCCAGTAGTATAGGGGTTTGCTGGCAAACCTTGCACACCGAACCTGGGTTAGGACCCCTCAAGCCAACAAGATCCATTGGCTTGGGATCCTCTAGATAGTGATTAGGTGTAGGGGCAGGTGGTGCCCCCAGTTTTGAGTTTTTTTAACATGCGATAGGCATGTCATATGTATCAGAGTTGATGGACTCTAAAACATTTTATACGACACATATTATGGATATGCATCGTTTTGATGGTTTTATGTTATTGTCTTGTGTTAAATTCCAATCTAGAATATTTTTTGCAATGCTATCTACATAGTGATTTTGTACTCTAGGTACAGGACTAAATGTAATGATTTCAAATTCACGCATCAAAAGCTTCACTCGTAAATATCTTCTAAAAAGGATAGGATTATGCACACGATAGACACCCTTCAATTACATGACAAGAAGCAGGGAATCTAAATGGACATGAAGGTGGAGGATGCGATGGGAAAGGGTTTCGGCTAATAAACCTCGCACTACATCATATTCGGCCTGATTATTGGTGGCAGTACCGATGCACACACCGTTCGAGAGAACAAGCAAATGCAAGGGGGTAAAGATGGCCCAACCTGCCAAGGCTAGATTCTGGGAGTAGCGACTTGCAACATCGGCATAATCGATATAAGGTGTGGACGGGAGGTCCCTCTGAAAGGTGCCACAAGACAACAAATGGGAGGATGATGAAGAATGCTGGTAGCCTGAGCGCAAAGTAGAGACCGAACAAATATTGTGAGAGGGAGTGATATGGGTAGGATGTCTACTACCCACACACCAACGGTTAGGTGGATTGTGGGAGCTACCGGAGGTGTTGCTTGTGCTTAGGCTATGAAAGTCACCATAGACACGAATGGTGCCATGCCGCTTATGGGCGGGAAAGATAAAGTCAGGGGTGGACAAGGCTTCCATGATGCCATCATCACAATATAAGATGGAGTGACTAGAGGAAGGGAGACCACATGATGCGGAAAAGCTACCTGACTCATCATCATCAGAAGAGAGGTTCACATGCGCATCATCATAGGGGATGATGGAAGAAATAGCAGATAAGGGATCCACTGATGTTGAGCCCAGGGTGATCACTGAAGGGAGGTCGATCAAAACAACAGGGAAAGATTCAGAGGGAGCTTCCACTGAGGGTCTCATGGATGATGACAGGTAGAGGATGGTGGCCGCAGGCTCCGTCATCTCGACATCAGGAGGGGGAATGTCATTGGGAGCAGGTAAATCCTCAAGTTGGCCCGCACCATACTGCGCAAGTACGGGAGAGGCGGATTGGTTCTATTCAACCTTGTACTCCAAAACTACCTCTAAAGAGGAATGGTAATGCATAAGGTGGGGACAATGGTGTTAAACCTTTGGATTTATTCTTCCAATGTCTTCTTCTCTTGTTCGGTCTGAGGTGCCTTCTGCTCAGAAGCCTGGAGCATGTTTTTTAAGGACATAATCTCTCTACTCATCCTACTAACATTTTATTTTGTGGCTGCTGCAAAGGCGGTCCCTGCTGATGCGATCATGATCGGATTAGTCTTGGTATCTAGGAATATATCCTTTTCTATGGTAACTGCGAGAGGTGTAGCCAGGTTCCACGCAAGGCATTTCCTTTTCTCTTGTCTGATCTTTTTCGTGAACTGGTCGTACGTCAGCATTGTCAAATCCAGAATCTCATCTTCCTGTTCCTCTGAGGTGCTAAGGTCTGAGAGAGGAAAATGCACACTCGTCATGGGGGTTTTTTAGGGAACATCAATGTGAGGCAGCTCTGTTTGTTCCCCTGTTTCTTGGGGCGGTGTCTTGCTTCCCCCTGCTTCTTTGAAAGAGTCTTCCTGTGATTTCTGGCTTTCTTCCTCCTTTCTTCTCTTCTCAGCCGCTACTTTGTCATGGTCCTCTTTTAACTTATGCTCAGCCTCTTTCTTTCGTTCTTCCTCTTCCTTCTTCATATGTTCCTCTTCCTCTTTTTTCCTGTGGGATTCTTCTGCCTACTTTTTCTTTTGTTCCTCCCTTAGTTGTTTTTTTCGTTGCTCCTCAACTTGCTTCTTTTGCTCGTCTTCCTCTTGCTGTCATGCTAGGGCATATTGGGATCTTTTGAGTTCCTCTTCCTTTGCATTCTCCTCAGCTTCTTGCTATGCCTTAGCCTCTATGTCTCTCTTTTCCTATAGGTCTCTAGACAGACTACTTCCCGTATCATTCCTTGGCTTCTTGGCTTTGGAAGATGATGCTCCTCCTATCGGGTCACTTCGTTTTAGCATGTCGGCCCTTTCCTCATCTTTCCCCTCTTGATCAGTTGATTCTTCTGGCGCGAATTCCCTTTCCTTGTTGTACTAGTTCTTGAATTTCTCTTCGACTGGCATTCTGTGTGTTGGTATTTCCAATTAAATTTGGCCCGTTTGCAATGCGTGGGGACGATCCTTTCGGGATCATATGATCTGTGGGCGAAGGTCACAAAATGAAAACCCTTGATGTCTTCCACCTCTGCTTCTACTTCTTTGAAATATTTAATTGTATAGGCTCTGATAGTAAGCGGGAGAATAGGCCATGGTTTCTTCTTGCCCTTGTTGAGAACCTTGGAAAACCCACTTGTCATCTGGTAGCACAATTCTTGTAAGAGAAGTTTATCGGTGACAAATTGAGGTAACGCGTGACGTTCCTTGAATGACCCAAAGACCCTAATAAAAGCACTTTCTAAAATAGGAAACCAGTTGGCCACTTCGGCTATTTTTTCCATAGCTCGCCCGGACATGCACAGGGCGTCTTTGCCAAATAGCTTTATGTAGAGTGTGGGAATGAAATTATTCAAGATCGACTCTATATATTTTTTGTATTTGGAAGCCCATAACACCTTTAAGTCTTTTTGGATAGGCCTGCCATGTTTCACATCCCAGTTATGCGGCCATCCTTCAAAATGGCATCTTGCGCATAATGCATCCAAAAGGTAGGAAGCCATATAAAATTCATATGTGAACCCTTCTTTGGGTGCTTGTGTTGCTGATATGTTCGATCTAAGGGCTGCTACTATTAGGTTGGCCTAGTTGAACCGAATGCCATATGTAGTGATAGCATACATGAGAGGGATCGAAGTCCCATTGAAAGTAGTGGCATCTTGTCGGCTATACATCCTACACATTATTGCTACCACAAAATTGTAGACTTTCCTAACGCCCTCTATTTTATATTCTTGATCCTTTTTAACCTTGAAATTCTCGGGGTCCTACCACCATCCCCTCAAGGTCTCTGGTATGGATACTTCAAAAGTGGCTACCCAATCAGCATTGAAAGTTTTTTCTCAGGTAGGGAGTACATAGTAGACTTCTGCATCTTTCCCCTTCAGGTTAGCAAATGTCTTCCCTGAGTGAACACGAATGACCCAAATACTGGAGTAGACCTTCTTTAGGATCCATTCAATAACCTCTGAACATGGAAATATGGGTGGATGGGTGCCTGCATAGTGGAGATTGGACCTCTTGACCTGAATGTACACTTTCCAGTCTGTGAGATCTTCTGGGAACTCAGGCTTTGTGAACTCTTGATATACCTAGTACCAACTCATCTTGTCCCCTTTCCCGAACACACAGGAAATGTCTCCATAGATAGGATGTGGGGAAGGGGGTGTGCCTTCTTCTAATATTTCTACCTCTGGACTCTTGTTTCTCTTCCAAACTGTCGGAGGCCCCTTGTCGCTTGAGGCCGAAGAGATGGAGACATACTCGAGCTCGACTTCGATGTTCCCTGGCATATTCATGAAACAATCCCATGATAAGATGGACGACATAATTAAAAATATGTTAAGACCGATGAAACTTCCAAATGACTGCTCGGGCTAGGTCGTTGTGACCCCTGCCAACTATTATCTGAAAGAATGGAGAGATTTGCGACTAGGTCGCAAGGTCACACCGGCGTGAACTCTCAGGGAACGATGACTCTGCAACTTGACAACTTGCGACTAGGTTGCAAGGTCACCAGGTAGCACTGGAGTAAAATCTCAGGGAACTACGACTTTGCAACTTGCGACTAGGTCGCAAGGTCGATAGATAATTGGTGATTAGCGACTTGGTGACTTCGCGACTCAGCGACCAAGTCGCGACCATTTGTTGTAGCCGCTACAACAGGACCTTAATGAGTAATTTGAGGTGGTGTGGTTTTCCTTGAATAACATTGATAAGTTACCCTACATTCGAGGATAACAGCTAGTGATGGCCATTTCTTTATTGGTTTGACAATTGAATTTTGATAGGTTTTAAGTTTTCCCACTATTTAATTTAACAATGTAATATAAGTTAAATTTCATTATCACTTCTTAATATGATTGAATATTTTTTTTTTATAATTAATATCATTATCCTATTAATAATTCATCCTTTAATCCAAGTTGTATGGGCTCACTCTGGAAAATAAGATTAACATTTGGGTTGAAATCCATGGTAAAAGAGCCATTGGTAAAGTTGGTTTTAGAAGGCATCACTCTACGATTGACCACCTTGTCACCCTTATGACCATTTCCAAGGATTGTCGTAACAGTAAGACTGATCTCTTTTGTTGTTTTGTTGACTTTAGAAAATCTTTCGACACGGTTCCTCGATAGAAGTTATGGAAAACGATCGATGAGATAATGGTTCCTTCCTGTTATCATTCTATAATTTACGAGATTATGAGAATAAACATAGAAGACAACATCAAAATCACTTTGGAAGCTGGTATCTAGCCCTACCAACTTCATAGAGGGATATCTCTATAAAATTTAGTTATGTTTTGTGTGAATTTTAGTCTATTTAGTACTCATTGTTTGTTTGACTTGGATTATTTGGTTAATTAAATTGCTATAATTCCATTGGGCTATGGAGTCTAAAGATTAACTAGATTTGCATCAAAATTTGAAGGAGTTTCACAAGGAAAGATAGGTTTCACTAACTTGATATTTTGGGATTTTATATGAATTATGAAAATGGAAGAAATATAGAGTTCTGTAGAAATTAAGGAGCAATGAAATATTCCTCATTTTGACTTCAACAGAAAACATGTAAATTACAAACAACCAGAATAGGGTGCTCTTAATAACATATCCTATTCATCAAATTTTTTGTTATGTAATTAATCTTTTCAGAAATTACAGAGAAAGAAAAACAATGAATAACACATTAACATAAAAAAAACATCACCAATTGGTACACCACATGAATCCTATGAAGAATGTCCTTGTATTATTGATGCCTCCAGCAACCAGAAAATTACAATGCTTAGCAGAAATTATACTCAATAATCAACCCTTAATACTTCCAACTGTGAAGTATTTATACTAAATTACAAAATGATTTACAAAATCGTTGTTTCAACTCACAATGTATTATTGGAATTATCTAAAACAATAAAATCGATCTTTTACAAATAATAGGCAAGGTGTAAAATAATCTGGAAATTTGGCTCTATTTTGGAGGAAAAAGTTGTTGAATAGGCCTATTCTTGTGCTGCACTGGCTGATGTGTTGGCCCGTGCCAACTTCCTTCAAATTACTGCTTCAGACCTGTAACTTGCATAGTTTATCCCACCTATCTTCATCTGTAATGGTCAATTTAATTACCTTTTGGTAAATCTCATCAACTTCTGTATATCTGGAAAAAGTGGGTTTTACAACAAATATATGATTTACTTCATGCTGGATGAAGAAATCATTACCCATAGCTTCCAAAAATGCTCTTCCTATCATGCTACCTTTTATGCTTGAAAATTTGGAGTTGCCCCTAGCTATCTCTTTCAGTCTTCTGCAATATTTCAATCAATTTCTGAGCTCTTTGTGATTGTGTTGAGTGAGAAGAATCACTCCTTATCTTCTGGTCTTGTAAAACTTTGGCCTGGTCCTGCCATTTCTTAATTTCTTCTATTTGAATGGATAGATTTTCAACTGCCTGAGTTAACTATTCAACACCTTCTATTGTCTGTGTATTTTGTGTAGTAGAAGTTGTAGTTGTAGGAATGTATGTAAGAGGTACAACATCTAATGGAATCATAGACAACTTTGCATTCTTCTCTCTTTCTTTGATCATCTTCTCCATCTCAGTCTCCATCTGCCTTATTTGTGCATTTTTCTCCATGATGAGCTTCATCATGTTAGCCTTTTGGGTCTCTGTCTCCTCAATATCCTTGGTAAGGGGATCTTCAGTGGCTGACAACTTCAACTGCTTTCTTAATGTTACTATGTCAGCATTCTTTTTCTTTATTATTTCCTCTACAACCTTGATGTTTGCAATGTCATATCCCATCTTGATCACTAAATATTCTAAGGATTTATTCCTTGTATCCTTAGCAAGAGAATAAATCTTCTCCATCTTCAACTGAGACTGGATATTTGATAAATAAACCTGAAATTTAGAAAGATTCATGGTAGTACTAGTCAGAGTTGAGGAAATCATTTCACTTGTCTACTTATGCATCTCCATTTGGTCAATGGGATGAATATCCTTTATGTAGAATTAAAATTTTGTCTTCTTGTAATCGGATGTTGAATTTGGTTGTGGAATTTGGGCCTCAAGGAAGGCCATCTGCATCCTACCCTTCTCTGAATCAAACACTGATAGGAACTTTCTTTGAGAGCTAGAAGTCTGCTTCCAGAATTGGGCATAGGTGTTGTTCTTAAGAATTTCATTCTTAAGCTTTATCTCTTTGAACCTGTCAAATATTTTCTTCTCCTTCTCACCTTGGACAACCTTAGTTGTTTGGATAACTTCTTACTGGTCATGAGTTACTAAATAATTTTTCGACGAAGCAGTAAATTGGCCACCTACTTGAGAGGAGGTAGGTGTTTCTTTAATCACTATAAAACCTTCTTGCTCTGAATTATTATCTGCATCAACCTTGGGATTCAGCTTTGTTCTCTTCCTGTAAATTATCTTAAATTCTTTACCTGCACTATCAGTCATTGAATGTGACTCTTCTTCTATTTGCCTCTTAACTGCTTTTTCCTGTGGGACAAGAGTCTGTGATTTTGATGTAGATACGAGCTGCTACTCAGCTTCCTGTAATGTATTTTCAACCCATACTAACTGGTTCATATATCTTTCTATCTCAGTCCTCTAGGTATGAATTTAGGGAGTATTTTTTTTTTCTACTCTCAACTTGGAAATCATTCCTAGAGAGTCATAGGACCAAGTGAATGTAATATTCCAGATCTGGGGCAGATCAGCAAGCCTGCTAAAATAACACACTTCTGAGAATATTATGCATAGAAATGAGTTTGCAGCTCCTGGATCCCTTAGATCAGCTCATATAAGATATAAATCCAAAAGGAGAGCAAAAACAAATCAGACTAGGTGGGTTAAACAGATCTCCCACAAACTAGTCTAGTTGAAAATCACCCAAAGAGAGGGTTGTAGCTCTATGCAAAGGACTGCTTCAGAAATAACACAAATCCACTGAAGCACATTAGGAGGCTGATATGGAGGTTCATAAATCAGATGTAAAACAGAAAATCAGATGTACATTACAGCCCATACATTTTACAAGAGAAAGAATGAGACAATACAGGAAAAACCCTCAGAAATGAGGTGCAACAACCATGAGAAAAGATTGTATAACCATGGCAGCGTTATTTTTAGTGGTTGAAGTAGAAATTTATTAATATTCAGATCTAGATCAGATCCGTACATAAAAATTTAGATATAATACAGATTTGTGTACAAGAAATGCTGATCTATACATTCCCCTTGAGGTTTTGTGCAAAACATGAAGCACAGAGAGTAGATCTGAGAGCTAAGCTTGCAGATCTGCAGAATGATTCAGAAATTTCTGAATAATACAATGGTACAGCAGATCAGATCTGAAACTAACATGGATTGGAGGGCCAATCCATGGATCACCACAGTGAGAGGAAGAATCCCAACACCGGAGATCTCTCCTCCAAAATGTAGACAAAACACCCTGCAGTTGTAGATCTGCAAATAACGTTGTCTAGGGAGAGAAACAGCGTTGTAGCCTCTGAGAATGATTTGGCCTATTTCCAAGATGTAGATCTAAAGCAGAATCATCTAATGAACTCTTCCAGGAGGTTAAAAGACACACTCATTGAGAAGAGCCACTAGTATAGGCTAGATCTGAACAGATCTAGTGTCTTAGACTGCTGCAACTCACAAGGACAGCTCAGCCCTCAACAGGAGTAGCATTGTAGGTGTAAGGTGAGCTTGGCCTAAAAGCCTGGTGTGGAAAAGATAGCACAAGTCTCCTCCAAGAGCTACTCAAGGAAGGAGGTGGGATTCCTGAACAAGAAGTCCCAACAAGGGATGTCTGAGCAGACAATACCTTCAGGAAATGATAATCTTCAACAACCCCGTCTTGCTGCCCTCCTCTTCCTTCTATAAGATAGGAGTCTTGCCAAACCCTAAACCACCTTGAATCACTTAACCCTTTTCACATGAGGTCCTCCTTCTAGAATTGCGTTGTCCCTCAAATAGGTTCAATGCATCTAGACTATGTTGTTGACTTGGTCAAAGATGACCCACTCTTGTGATTTAAACCCATTCACACCTGCAAGATGTAATTTACATAGCCCAGATATGTCTCTGTTCACATAGGCATTGATTTATTCATAGCTTCCAGGAGTTTTACATGTCCTCCTTTGCAATTTATTCGTCAATCATGTAATGTAAAAATAAAAAAGGCAAAATTAATATTCCTATTAGCTGCAGCTAATTTAGGAATATTACAGTGAAACTCAAGATGAAATTCATTTCTTTCAAAATTTTATCTGCCTCCTCCCCTGTTGATCTGCTATTGCAAATAAAAGACCCAAACTGTGTCTTGATTCTCAATTGGGATTTCTTTTTGGCTGATACAAAGTGAATATCATCTGCATTCAACTTCTGTTTGATATATTCTAGAGAAAAAATCCTCACGGGGAGGAATTTTGGGAGCTTATAAGGTGCAAGCTCACATCCATAGACTCTGATCTCGGTGTAATTCTGGTACAAGTACCAGTCTCCTGTCTTATCCTGGTCTGTCAAATGAAGTATCCTCTTAATGTCCTCACTTATCCTGGGTTCTGTTGTACTGCTTAGGACACTCATAGCTGGGTGAAAAAATTGTTCAATGAATTGTTTGTAAGAGAATTCCTTCCGTTCTTTCATCACTAAAGATGTCCAGAATATTACTGATTGTTGGTTATCTTCTTCATCAAGCTTCTGCATGGAAAATTTGAACCTATCTACCTGATAATATAAAAACATATATACCAAAATGGAAGAGTATTTAAACACTTCTTCAGTCTGAAACTTGAGAAACTTGTCATGAATGTTGTTAGCCAAGAATTGACTGAAATTGAAAATAATATATGGTTTTCTATCTGTGGAAAAGATAGAAGAAGCCTAAAATGGGTTCATCTACCCATTGATCATAATAATAACCAAGGATGTATGAAATTACTATTATTATATGTTTAGCTTGATCAGGGAAGATGGAGGAAGGGTATGGAGGATTTTGGAAATTGAGTGTTTTTAGGTAGAAATATGTCAAAGATCTTGGCTCTTTTAGCAAAATCAAGTTTTTGGTAAAGTTCATTGAGGGCTTCTAAGGAGAAAGGAGAGTTATTTTCCACAGAGGGAGCTTGCATCATTTGGTCTATTTATTGGGTTGTGATGGTGAAAAGGATTTCACCAGTAAGGGAAATAATAGCTCTTTGATTGAGAATGTAACAGGCTTGGAACTTTCTGATGAATTCAAGGGCATGGGAGGTGTGACGGAATATATAGTGAGGGAAATTGGACTCCCAACGTCCAAAATCATCTTATTTATCAATGTATTTTTCCTCCAACTAGCAATATAGTTTAAATAGTTTGAATTCAAACTGTGTTTCATTTATCTTATAGTCCCTATATGCTAGAGGAATGTGGTCTAAGTCTATGGGAGGGTGTACCAAAGTATTCAAAGGACCCTCCTGGCTTTTCTTTTTAGGAGTTATAATTAATTCTAAAGATTTTATTTGGGATCGGGATGAATAGGGTTACTGGGAACACGTAGCAGCTGTGTGATTGGTTGAAGAAGAAAAGGAAGGTGTTGTCACTTGGTTGCAGATGGGTCAGCTGATAAAGACTAGGCGCAATGTAAAACTTGTAAAAAAATTCGATTTGTAGAGAGAATGTAACAATAAAGGTCAAAAATATAGATTGCAGGGTTTATATAGAAAATACAGGTTTTCCGTTGTAAATGGCACGGGTTCGTTGGATTAATGGTCATCCAATTGGAAATTAAATGTTTAACGGATAACCCAGGAAGTGATTTGATTGACAATAGTTTAGCAACATGGCATGATGGTAATGGCAGACGTGACAGGTAGGGACAGTGGTAATTAGAACGAGGGGGAAGTGGTTTTCGGGGGGTAGTGGGCGGTTAGTGGTTTAGGTAGGGGGTGAGAAGCATGGAGGGGAGGCCACGTGGTAGTGGGACCGGATAGAGAAACAAATTTTTTTGGACCCCCCACCCCCCGGCGGTAAAGAGAGAATGGAGAGGGGGGGCGAAAGTTAACAAGCATTGTCGATTGATGGAGTAGGGAGATATTATGGTGGATAACTGTGGAGTATTTAACCAGATAAGACAAGACAATTTGTTGGGTTATGGATTTTTGACTTTGGGTCAAAAAATTAGGATAAAACCTGAATAAATCATATATATCACTTTATGCGCTCAATGCCTTAATGAACCTCAAAACTTACGATAAAGCAATTTTTATGTCATATACCCATTTATGCACCTAAGGCATGATGCAATTAAAACTTAGGATGTAGCATTTTAATCCTTTCCAAATCCAAAACACTTCTACCTACCCTTTCACACTTCATTTTTTTTTTTGCTAAACTAACATTTTTTATTTCTTCTAGGGGTGTGTTTAGACTAGAAAACCCATATTCCCTCGTTTATGAAAAATATATTCTATAATACCCCTTATTTATCCTATTGATTCAAATTAAATAGTTGAATCAATGTCATTTTTTGCCTAACTATTGATTTACCAAGATTATATTGTTGGTAAATCTTTACTCTCTAACCTAATTTACAAAAATTCAAAATTGTTGAACGATGATTAAGCTATATGGTTTAAACAAATAACTAGTCATTGTGACATTTTAAACCAGCTGCACACAATCTTATTTCATTTTACATAAACAAAAACAACTATCAATAGTGGCATTTGAATTTGCAACACTTTCAATGTTATTTCCTTTTATTTTCTTTTGTAGGATTCTAATTTTGATTTTATTCTTTTTAAGTTTTTCTTTCTTTTCTTCTTTTTTCATTTTTTTAGATATACCCTCTTTTCATTTTATTTTATATATAATTTTGGAAATCATTTGCAGATTGAAAATTATTTACAATATAAGATTACTGAGATAAAATGCTCAATCACCTTGAGATCCTATAAATTATAGGACCCTAACAGTGACTCCAGCTGGGGATGGCTCTTCTCCATGTAAGGTGCCAAGAAGATTTGATCAGTAGCCTTGAGTGTTCCATTTCAGCAATGTCTACACCTGATTCCTTTTGTTGTTAGAGAAATTATGGAAGCATATCAATTATAAGCTTAGGGCCTTCTCTACGGCTTCAACTTCTTTCAATAGGTTACCCAATAAAAATAATAAATACTATGATATTTACAATGATTTCATTTAAGAAAAATCTCTATTGCTAAGAGAAGTAATGCTTGAGAATTTTTCCATTCACAGGTCCACCGGGCATTTATGTTCCATCTAGGTCTTTAAGAAATAATGCATTATGTCCTCTGAAAGCATAAATGATGTAAGGTCATTTCCAAAGATTTTCAAATTTCCCTTGTTTGCCTTTGTCCTCTCTTATGGAATCCCACTTCAAAACTCTTTCACATAAATTGAAATCATCTTCTTTTGTTCTTCTGTCAAAAATCTTCTTGACATTCTACTGGATAACTTATGTTTTATTTTAGACTTATTCCCTAGATTTATGCAATTGAATAGTCTGATTAATCCTCCTTTGAGTGTCATTTGGCTCAACTTGCAATTCCTGAATTATCTTCATAATTGGAACTCCCAAAGAGGATGGAAAAAAAACATCCATCCCATAAACCAATTGGTATGGTGACATGCCAATTGATTTGTTTGTAGTAATTCTATCAGCCCAAAGTGCATTAATTAACTTGTTGTGCCATGAATTTTTGTTGTCTTCTAACAACTTTTTTATAATATTGACCAAACTCTTATTTGAGAATTCAACTAACCCATTACCCTGAGGGTAACAAGAATTTGAATGTATCAAAGTAATATGATATTTACTGCATAAATCTATCATTTTATTGGATTTAAAGGCTGCAACATTATCTGTAATGAGCTTGTTTGGACAGCTAAATCTAGAGAGGATATTGTTTCCAGAAATTTAATAATAACAACACCAGTGGCTAATCTGGAAGGTGTGGCTTCAATCCATTTAGTAAAGTAATTAGTGGCTGTGAGAATCCATTTATGTTGGGAAGAGGATGGTGGATGGATTTCTCCAATGAAATCCAATCCCCATTGTTGGAAAGGACTTTCAACAGATATGGGCTTTAAAGGCAGGGGCAATAGTTTTCTTTTTCCTTCAAATATTTGGCATTTGTGGCAAGAGGTTACTTTCTTATGGACATCAAGGAAAAGGGTAGGCCAGTAAAACCAGCTCTAAGGATCTTGTTAGTAGTGGTTTTCCAGTATAGATGTCCACCGCAATCACCTTCATGGAGTTCTTACAAGGTTCTTTCTGCATCATCCTTCAATAGACACTTTATTAAATACCACCGACATCTTTCCAATATAAAATATTATCTATGATGCAAAAATTTACTGCTTTTAACTTTAGAAATCTAGCCTTTGTCTTTGTTAAACAAGGAGGAGCATTTAAATTGAATAAAACAAATATGAGGTCTGCATACCAAGGTGAGGTCAGAAAATCCTCATCAATTTGTGGAATTGCCTACTCCTCTAGATCATCTAATGTGGCAACAAAGTTTATATCCAATGCATGAAAGTTAGACTCAGCCATCAATTTGGCTAGTCTTTGTCCTTTGATAAGCTTAGTGGGTTTGATATCTATGTCATACTCAAGAATTATAGCAATCCATTTACATATTTTACCTTCTAGTCCATTTTGAGTTAAAACATCCTTGACCACTGAATTTGGTACATAAGAAATTATATGGGAATTTAGGATATACACTCTGAAATCTTTGATTGCTTTTATTAATGCAAATTCTTGTTTTTCCATTATGTTATATTTCAATGTTTCATCCCTTAAATACTTACTAAAGAATGCAATGGGATGTTCAAATCCTTCAATGTTTTTCTGTAATAGAACAACTGCAACAGTGTGTTCAGATGAAAAAGAAAATATTATAAAATCTTTAGTGAAATCTGGACTGATCAGGACTAGTGCTTTTGTCAATGCTTGTTTAACTTGATCAAATGATTGCCTATATTTAATGTTCCATCTCATTTCTAAATCCCTTTTCAGCATATTTTTTATATTTCTGAGAAGTTATGCAAGGTTGGGAATGAATCTTTGTTGGCTCGAGGGGTCCTGACCCAGGTTCGGAGTTCAAGGTTTGCCAACAAACCCCTATACTACTGGCCCTTTCAGCAGTGACCTACTTTCACAGGTCAAAGTCTCACCCGGAGTAATGATGGGTGGGTGTTGGAACCAGGTTTCCACACCCTAAGAAAGGATAGGTAAGGCAATAAGAGTTGCATTCGACTCGGTAATACCCAGATCGCCTCCTCCCATGCAGGGTCGATAGGTCTCTTCCGCATCCATGTGCGCTATATCTATAGTTATATATTTCCAGGACAGTAGCACAATATAGCATAAAACATAACAGAACAGATCCAGATACAGTAAACACACTTACACAGGTTTTTCCCAACTTAAATGTAGAAATTACAAAATGCAATAAGTACCAATGATTCGCAAAAGACAGTATGCATGGATTTCGTTCTCTATCAATCTTTCTTATTCATCAATTCATCGGTTCCTTCTTACAATCCCCTTCCCAGCCTACGCACACAGCAGCAGGGTCCGCACATAGCTGGACTCTGGATCTCCGCGCACACAGCCAGCAGTATTCCTTTCCCCAAAAACCCAAACAGACAACTTAAACCACAATTCGCATCAATAACTCTTTCTTTCTTAGCTTACAATACAAAATGTTCCTCTATTTATAATAATCTAGCCTAAACTTTCCTATTGTCCGCAAACCGTGGTTTTCGGACCCCTAGTTTTCCCTTTTACCCATTACAATGCTTTTGGGGCTTTGACCCACCCCAAACCACTGTGCTAGACTAAATCTAATCAAAAGTATTCAAAAATGGACTAGTTTCATAGCTTGTAGGAGACCCTGTTCCAACAGTCCCCCAACACAATCTTGTGACTCGTCCTGAGTCACTGTGGCCACCATATAGTCATTTAGCCCTGTATGGCTTGAGTCAACTACCATTGACAAAGCCAGGCAAGAGGTCACTACATAGGGTAGCTAGCCAAACTGCTCCACCATTCGTGATCTCCTTAACGGTGTAGGGACCAAGCCAATTTTGCTGGAATTTCCCTGGGTATTTCGCAAATTGGCTATCATATAAAAGGATGAGATCGCCTGCTACGAATGTCTTTTGGCGAATATGTCGATCATGCCAGGCTTTATCATGAGCCTTTTGAACCTGTTGATGAAAGTTAGCAATAAACCGATCTTCCTCCAATGCCAAAAGTTGTGCAAGGCACTCCTCTATGATATCTAATTCTACCATATTTGTAAATGTTGCGATACGTAGGCTAGGAACAATGTATTCTATGGGCATAATTGCCTCCTTGCCATAGACCATTCGGAAGGGGGTCTAGCTTGTCAGCTTCTTGCAAGTCGTTTGGTAGGCCCACAGAACAGAAGGGATGTGAACATCCCAGTCACTACGGTCGGCATTGCAAACCTTAGTTAATGTCTGTTCCAAAATTTTGTTAAAAGCTTCAACTGCCCCATTGGCTTATGGATGGTATGGTGTACTCTTTGCATGGTGGATCCTAAATTCCTCATTCAGGGCTTGAATTTTTTGGTTAACGAAGTGCGTACCTATGTCACTCATTAGGAACTTTGGGTAGCCAAACCTAGTTAGAATCTGCTCAAAGATTAAGTGCGCAGCAGTATCCGCAGTACAATCATTCACTGCTTGTGCCTCAGCCCATCGGGTGATGTAGTCAGTGGAAATAATAATGTAGTGTGCACTTGTTTTCTTGCTTGGTGGATTTATGGGTCCTATAAAATCAATGGCCCATTTGTCAAAATCCTGTAGAGCCATTTGAGGTTGTAATGGCATCTCATCTCGTCGTAAGGGCCGTCTGGTTCGCTGGCATGTGTTGCATGATTTACAATAGGTATAAGAATCCTGATGCAGGGTAGGTCACCATAACCCAGCCCTCAAAATATTTTGTGTCGTTGCTCTCCCTGCATAGTGGCCTCCTACGACACCTTCATGTGCTTCCGCCAAAACAACAGGTCGTTCATGTTCCAAGACATATCTGCGTAGTATTTCATCGGCGCCTAGCTTGTATAACTGACTGGCGATGAGAGTAAAGTTCGTTGCCTGAGTAACCAACTCCTTCTTCTGCTTCACCGAATATTCTGTGGGGGCTACGCCTATAGTGAGAAGCTCAATGATATCAGTGAAGTGTGCGTCAAAAACTTTAATGGTGAATAGTTGCGCATTTGGTAAGCCTTCCTTCAAGTTAGTAGGTTCTTCCCCTGTCTCGATGCGGGACAGATGATCCGGGCCCGCATTCGACCTTCCAGGCTTGACGATGATCTAAAAATCATATTCCTAAAATAGCAACAGCCAGTGGCAAATCTTCCCCCCCAAAACAGGCTTGTTGACCAGGTATTTTAAAGCCGAATGATCAATGAAAATTTTAAAGTGTCCACCCAATAGATAGTGCCGATATTTTTGTAACGCATATACCATAGCCAATCCCTCTCGCTCGGTGGTAGAGTAGTTACGTTCTGCGCCCGAGATTTTTCGACTCGCAAAGGCAACCAGGTGATCAATATCCCCCTCTCCAGGTTGAGTGAGGACAGTGCCTAAGGCGATGCCTGACACATCCACATGTACATGAAATTCCTTTGACCAGTCAGGAAATATAAGTATGGGTGCAGAGATCATCTTCTCCTTGAGCAGTTCAAAGCTCTTCTAACATTCATCATTCCAAAAAAATGAAACATATTTTTTTAGTAGTTTTTCCATGGGTGTTGTGATCAGTGCGTACCCCTGGATGAATTTCCTGTAATAGCCCGTGTGCCCCAAAATAGAACGCAGATGTTTCTCCATGGTTGGGACTACAAGGTTCATAATTATGGCTACCTTCGTAGGATCAACCATAAACCCTTGCCAACATACTATGTGTCCGAGCAATATTCCAAATGATACACAGAAGATGCACTTCTTAATATTCAAGAAAATCTGGTGCTCCCGGCATGCGTCCAGCATTAATCGTAGGTTAGAGACATGCTCCTTTACCAGGCCGAAGACCGTCCAGTCATCGAAATAAACTTCTATTAACTTATGAATAAACTCCTTGAATACAACCACTACGACCCTTGAGAAAATAGCGGGTGTGTTCTTGAGACCAAAGGGCATGACCGTATACTAAAAGGACCCCCATTCGGTCACGAATGTAGTCTTACTGTGATCTTCAGGTGCAATTTGGATTTGGTGGTACCCCGAGAACCCATCGGTTAAGGAATAGGCCTCCTGTCCACCCACGCTATCAAGGATTTCATCGGAGAAGGGCGTAGGGAAGGGGTCATGGACGTAGGCATAATTTAACTTACGGAGATCTACGCATATGTGTATTTTCCACTTTGTCTTTTTCTCCTGGATGACCATTGGACTTACCCAATCCGATTGCTCAACTGGTTCAATGATACCTGTGGTAAGAATTTTGTCTAGTTCTTCTTTAACCTTTTTCTTATATTTAGGATTCAGTCGATAAGGCCGCTACTTGACGAGACGTGCCTCAGGTTTCAGAGTGATGTGCATAATTCCTAGGTCCCCGGTGATTCCTTTGAGCTCAGAAAACTTTGTCAGAAATAAGTCCTGATACTCCGTAAGTAGTTCTACAATTTTTCCTACGGTTCCTTCATCCCAATAGTCCCCAATTTTATCTAGCTTAGGGTGTTCTTCCATCCCAATATTAACTTCGCACAGCTTGAGAGGTTGCGTCACATCAATATTCTGCAGCGGAGGTAAAATAACAGTGTGTTCCCCTTCAGATTCTGGAACCGAGACGTTTCGAGGATTATCTTATTCTTCATCTATCACCAAGATCCGGCAGTTGGCTATGTCTTGCATCTGTGCTTCCCATGTCAGGACCGCTGGTGCGGAGTGGTGGTGCGATTTCTTAAATGCAAACGCATCGATGTCCTGGAGAGCTTCATTGAGCGTCTCCGTCCCCCCAATTAGTCTGAACGTTCCTATAAATTCCTCTTTTAGTATTTCCCAGTGGCAGGTGCACTAATGTAACTCCGCATCTAGATACCAAGCGGCCGGGATAGGGCCCAAGGCATGAAAAAAGAGATGGACCCATTCTTCGGTAGTCTGGTCGGACCATTTGGTCATCCAGGTATGCAAATGTGCACGAGGACCCCCGGGTCTAAGGAATATCTTGGTGTGTATGTCAGCTGGAGGGTCGAACCGTAGAACCATCCTATCCCGACATGTTTCCCAGTCTGGGAATGCTTTCTTGTGGGTATCCCACCATCGTGCAGGTGTCCCACGCATAGCTAGATTAAGGGCCCAGAGCCCCCGTTCTCTTGGAACCCTAGCTTCCAGTGTTCTCAGGAATTCCTGGACATTATCAGACTCATCAAAGTGGGATAGATCTCTTACCATTGAATAAATGCAGCAGAGGGCCCGTGCGACCCGAGGATATCGTTGCGCCGAGACATCATGCAACCAGTTTTGCCAATTCTCTAGTTCCCCATCCGGGTCAGAAAAGCATTCACTATCCTTCTCCCAACAGATTACTCCTTCTGTTGTGGAGTTAACCCGGTCTTCGTCTTGCGTAGTTAATTTGTATATGTGATCGATTTCCTCCTCCTCATAAGCTGGCTCTGTATACCGCGTACCTTCGGCGGGATCTAGTGGTACTATTACGTGCGTACCGTTACTCTCAAACACCATGCTGTGCTTTTTGAGATTGATGACGGGACCTGAGTCTATAGCGGTCAGACCTAGGAAATCGAGGTAGGGGATGCATCTTCCACAATTTATATCACTTCAAAGTCCGTCGGGATAGGGCCGCATTTCTCTTCCGGTGCGTTTCTTATTGTATAGGCGGTGTACCTCCTTTGTCCCAGGAATTGGAGTGGGCTGAGCTGCGAAGCTATGCATTAATGATTGAAGGTTCTTTACAGCCTATGGGTTGCGTAACAGCTTCAAACATGCCTGGAAAAAGGGCTCAACCTCCTCCTCTACCTTGGGATGTGTCGGCATCTGTGCAGCAGCCGCTACTGCTTCTTGTCTCTGGCTAATGTCTGATCCTTCTTGAGAGGTCATAGAATCCCTAGAAGGTGCTTCCCTTGCTCCCTGGGTAACCATCTCGTTGCGTGTTACGACTTTCACATTCGGGTCTATGTTTCTTTGCTCGACTTTAACTCTTTGCAAATTTTGCGTAGGAGTGGGTTGTTTTTCTTCCATTTTTGCTATTAGGATCAGACAGTCTTCAATCTCATGGTCCATTTGTCAAAAATATTTGCAGGATTTCCTGGTGGAGTTGGGGCAGTCCCTCGCAAAGTGCCCTACCTCTCTGCAATTATAGCATTTTAGCTACCCCCGTCCTCGTCCTGCGCTTCCTCCCCGACCTCCCCTGCCCCTTGCTGGGGAGCCACCAAAAGTTGCAGGGGATCTTGGTGATGCAGGGTCTGATTGTACCCTATATAAGTTCCCTCAATCTACAATCAAGTCGTACATGTGACAGTTATGCTCATCGTGTCCTACCAACCGGAAAAACCTGCACCACTGTTGCTTCAATTCACCCATACTTAGCCGAGGGCACTGGGTTGTATCATGTAGTCCCACTACCCGGCAATCATCGCACCATAACGCAAACCCCCTGGAGCCTGGGCGTAGCGAACTAGGCCCTCCTGCCTGCATGTAATCCTTCAATAGAGGACACTGGTCCTTTGTATGGCCTATTAGCCACCTATAAAATTTGTCATATCAAATGGTGGCTAAAACCCTTTTAGAGCCTTCAAGGAACAAAATTTTATTACTAAAAATTGTTATCTCTTGAAGACTTTTGAAGACATCTTCTCCTCTGTCCAAATCTTCACTGATGTTTCCATTTCATACTCTGGAATCCAGTTGTTTCCCAAGAGAAAATACTGTTGCGAAGGCCATCTTTCCTTTCCCTCCACCACAAGACTAACCTCATTTTTTACCCCTTTCATTCCCATAAAAACCTTCTATTTTCATGATTCCCCTTCTTCCATTCATGAAAATCATTTTTACATAGTTTAAAACTCATTTTTAAACTATACCGAAACTCCCAAATCCATTGAAAACTCTGAAAAATTTCATAAAAAACAAGTTTTTTATTACTACGGACTTAATTCCCCTTGGGCTAAGTCCTAACCACTTCCCCACTGTATGCCCATGATGCTAATACCAAGCGCTAAGTCCTTTTCAGCGCTTATCGCATCGCACAAATCCGAGCGCACAAGTCTTTGTGCCATGCCGAAAAGTTCCGATGCGATTAATCCTTAAGCTTATGCCCTCCGATCGAATTATCATTTCATATAACCCGTGGTCCCACCATCGGGCTCTATAACATTATAAATATTCACTCCCTGATGGTCTTTTTCCTTTGTTAAATCATAAAACCCTTTTGCCCGAAGTTTTGATCTAATGTGCCAAAGTCACGTGTTAAATATAAAAATGGTTAGATTAAAAATACCCGAAGCTCAATCGCATCGGAAAAGTTCAATGGGTTGATTGAAAGACCAGGCCCGATGGTTCCAATGCGATTGGCCCCCATATATATAGCCCTGGTTCTATTTGTGTTTCATACATCCGAAGGCCCCGCAGTCGGGCGCCAGACCATTCCATATATATATATATATATATATATCTCACCCCCGAAGCATAAAACCTTTGTTTTATTAAAAAATTTTGAGTTTTGTATATCATAAAGGGTTTCCGCCGGTTCGTTTTAAAAACCAATTTCCACCGTTTGATCTTAAGCCGATCGAACGGCCCGCGCAAAATCGCATCAGAATTTTCCATCGGATGCGTTTGTTTGTTCCCTCTGATCGGCCAACCCTCTGATTATTTCTCCACCGTTGATCTAATCCTTAGATCAACGGTCAGCGCTTAATTGCATCGCGAGTTTTCAACGTTGTAACATTTCTTTCCCCGTGAATTGAATGTCTCTGATTACATCTGGACCATCCGTTTGATCTCATCTAACGGCCCACAATCGTTCCGATTATTAACCCTTCCTCTGCCCTTTTAACCCCTCCGATTCACTCTTTGTCGTCGATCCGATCTGTAGATCGATGGCCAGCGCTCAATCACATCGGCGTTTCCCTGTATATCGGCGCCATTTAAGTTTTTCCCCCGATTGCGATCCTCCGATTGGATCTGGACCATCCACGTGTCTAGATCGGACAGTCCCAGATCATTCCCATGTTATTTTATCACCCTCCGCCTTTCACCAAAGGGTTTTCAAAACCAATCTCGACCGTTGATCATTGCGCGATCGAACGGTTCCATTTTATTCTTCCCTCTGCTCTTTTTAACCTTCTTTTTGGTTGATTTACACCGTTGGATGATGCCATCCAATGGCTATGCTCCTCCCCACATCCTCTGCAGCAGTTAAACCCACAAACGCAAGATTTTTTAATTCTTTTCGTATTTTGCAGGTTTGAATGGTTTGTTCCATCATATTAACGAGAAAGGCCAAGGACTGGGAATGACGATTCCCATGCCTTTGAACTATCAAAATGGAACCATTCGCAGGCTCACACTCTGCGTCTCGTTAATGCTTCATGATGCATTGATGCCATATGAGCCCTACACGGCCTGCACATCAACAAGACATTGTGTTATTAAATCACAAATTAAAAGAGTATCAGTGTTGAAGATAGAACACAGCAGAATGAAGATTGAAGACGAATTTGGGGATTATGGCTAAGATTGATTATCGAAAGCCTAATCCTCCAAATTAAATCAGATTTAAAGGAAATCATAATGATCTATCAGACAGAAAGGCCTCCACCGCCACATCTGAGGCGAATTGATTCCTCCCAGCTACCACAAAGCCTCATGTGCCTCAAAGCATGCAAAACAGAGGCCGAAGTTATTGATCAAACGAAGATAGTCGCCTCCGTGCAGCCAGAGAGTTACTTCTTCAAGGAAATTAATGCAAAAAATATCTGCAGAGTTACTCCAACATGACACAGAGCCTCAAAAGTCAACAAAATCTTCCACCGGGTTTAATCTTAAGTGTAAAACAGTTAATACAGAAATAACATCTGTAAACTTCTTCATCAAGCCCCTTAAAGGCCGAGAAGTCATTAATCTGTATTAATTGTCCTAAGAGATATTTTATCAGATCTCACCTCCTCATTCTTCTATAAATACTGCTGTAGAAGATGAGAAATCGTTGGTTGATCACTAGTTGTAATATTGGAACTCTCTGAAATAATACATAGTCTGTTGAAGTTGAAGAAGAAATTGAAGTCTTGCAGACACCCTGGGATGGATGCTTTTACGTTTGTTACTGTGAATACCTATCATTGGATCCATGAGCTTGGTTGTTATATATTCTAAATTGTTTAATGTTTTCTCTGTTTTCATTTTATTCCATGATTTCTTACTACAAAAGAGGTTGAAAGTTTTAAAGTTAAGAAATGACTTGCTTCACTCTTAGACTACCATCCTTCACTATTTCATGTTTTCTTCTCAGTATTTTAGAGTCTTCTTAATCTCTCTCTTTTAGTTCCTTCATGTTTGTTATTTCCTTATTAGTTTAAATAGTTAGTTTCCAAGATGATTTATGGTTCTCCTCGCTTTGTTTCAGTTTTCCACTTTAAAATCGTTATGGAAGTCTCCCTTTGTAGTTTTCTCACATGCTGAGTCAAGGAGGTCTGTTTCGATCTTTCCCTTTGTCCCTACTTAAACAAGCTTGTCTTAAAGTTCTTTATAGTTGTAATCATAGATGTGTTAGGTGTTCCCTCTTCTATGACTGCAATTATCAGTGAATCTTTTATGTTTTCTAAGTCATTTGAAATAAAATCTTTGAGGAAATAGGGTGTTCCCCTAATCTTAGATTTCATTTTGAAAGTTGTCTTGAAGTCATTATTTGCTTAAATAATGTTTGTAGAATTTATGGTTAGCCCTATCTATCAAATATTTCTTTATTGTTCAAGTTCCCTTCATTGAGAATCAAATTTCTCTTTCCAAATCATCGATGTCCATCTCATTCCAAAACCAAAGGATCCTGCGGCCAAGTTAGATTTGCCCTCTGATATCCCATATCCATTGATGAGTATGTTATGACCTCTTCTTGACTCCATTGCCCAATGAACCAGATGTTTCTCCATTCTATATATCTTTCCTAGACCTTTCATGTTCTGTTGTATCAATTCAACCAAACAAACAAACAAACACTTGCACTTAATAACTAGTCTAATTCATACTTAAGCACACAAGATAAACCTTTGCAAACAAACATTTGAGAGATCCCTCTCTGAGAACAGGAGGACTAGATCCTGGGACTCTAAAGATTGGTTTTGATGTTGCCTTGTCTTTTGATTTGCCAAACTATCAAAACACGGGACACCAACATAATGGCAATCACGGTGGGACTGAGTAAAATCTTCAAAACATAATGGCGATCATGGTGGGACCACTGAGTTCATAGTTGCCTATCAAGCTCTTATAAACTCATTAGTCTTTCAAACAACCATAGAAACTCAGAAAAACCTAAAAATATTTAGTTTGGCTTCATAATAAACATGGTGGTGGAACCATAAAACTTTTTACCTTTACAAAAGCTAAAAATTTTCCACCTGGTGACTCCACTGGCCTCCAAAGGGCCTATTACCCTTCCAGTCCTTGTAGACTCCCTTGGGAATGCATTGAGCAAACCCAATCATGTTGTTGGTGGACAAAAAATTTCAAAATCTTCCACCTGGCGACTCCACAATCCCAAAATACCTAATAAATCCACTGGTAAAGGACTCTGAATTGGTTAGAAAGATACAGTGACCTCTTATTACAAACGTAGATCCAAGTATGGACAGAGAAGCTAAAATAAACACATTATTGGATCTAATTGGGAAAATAGTGTACATACTTGATAAAAGATTGGATAGGCATGAGGTTGATATTGATGTTGATTATTCAGAGCAACCTATGTTTTTTCCCGACCAAATACAAACTCAACCATTACAAGACCTAGACAATGAGCAACATATAGATGATGATCAATACTTTATAGAGGAAGGTGAGCAAGATTATAGAGAAAACAATAAAGAAAAATTATTGATCATGATGGAGAAAATGGTGTACATACTTGGGAAAATATTTGAAAGGTATGAGGCCAATTTAAATATTAATGATCTAGAGCAGCCCATGCTCCTTTCAATTCAAGAACAAACCCAAAAACTACATGATATGTATGATGTACAAGATTACGATGAAAGCAATGAAGAAGGTTGTGAGGAAATTCCTGATTACCTACCTATATCTTGTACAAGGTTATTATGAGAACTTCATGATAAAAGTACAAATACTTATCATGAGCAGTGCCCTGAGGAAAACATAAGCCATATTAAACTCACAAAATCTGAAATAGGAGAAGAGACAACACAACTAGAGTCTATGCCTTTATGTCATGACTCATTTCAGATTATTAAAGAAGAATGGCATCCTGACAATATCCTTGAAACAACTCATGAACCTTATAGTCAAAGTGACTGCCACGAAAATCATGAGGAGTTGTTTGAAATTAAGATAGATCAGGAAAAGGAAGAGAATCCTCAAAATTCCCCTACAAGCACAAGTAATGATTCCCTACAAGAGGCTCAAGAAGACATCCAGCCTCAAAACCAGTTAACACAAGAGGGAGAGGACTGTTGTTCTTCTGTCCAAAGCAAAAAGAAAATTCCTCCTATGTTTACAGAGGAAGAAATTGATCAGATATTAAATAAACAGCCAACCCTAAATTCTTTATTAGAACAAAACACTTCTGCTCATTCACCTACTAAATCTTGTTGTCTTGAAACAGAAAATAAACTTGTAGATCAGCTAAAAGAACAAACTAATAACCCAATATGCTTGATTGGTGAAATTGTTTATACTAATGATTTTTCAACTTCTGATCAATCTGATGATGATGATGAGCTCCAAACAAAAACTAATCATGCAGGGCAACCAGCAGTTGATTGGTGTCATGAATTTCATTATAATCAGCTTTAAAGCAGCAATCAGCCAGTCTAGTTCATGAGAAATAGCTTTCACATAATTGGGAATCATTAATCTATTAGTTTTAAGGTTGAGATTGAGAAGAAAGAGGAATTTCTTGAACAGGATGCATATAAGGAGCCTCCTCCTGAAAGGGTTGGGGTAATAAAAGATACCCCTACTCAAGAACATGTTGATCTCCTCACAGAGCACAGTCCACTGAATCAGAGGATACTAGGACTACAAGAGGACAACACTGCAATATATGATGAATCCTCTAGTTCAGACAATTATGAAGATGAGGAAGTTTTTCTTTCTCAAGAAAATCTTTACCTTGATCCAGTAGAGAAAGAAGAGATAATCCTGGTTGAAACATATCTTCCAAATACTCACAACCAGGCATTGTTTCAAGATCCTTATTCTCACTTCTTGAATACATTTAAAAGAGGGATCAAGGTCATTAGGAGCAGTGTATTACCAAAAGCAAGAAGATTATTTAGCATTGCTGCTAAAAAAAAAAGGAATGGGAGCAGCCCTGTTTGTCCAGCCTGCCCAAGGAGATGAAAAAGGACCAATCGTGGAATCATTTACTGGATTGGTTGTAATGGAAAAGAGAGTTCATCAGATAAACATGTAAATACTCCAAGATTAGATTAGGTTAGATAGGAATTTCAATAAAGCTCAGCTTTGAGCATTTAGTTAGTTTTTGATTTTTTGTCTTTGAAAAAAAAATAAAATCTAAAAACAATAGAAAAGGAAAAGAGGGCAGATTGTAAAATAAGAAAGGTATAGCCCCATACAAAAAAAGATAAACAAATCTGAAAGTGTGCAAGCTTAAATGCCACTCCTAGGAGAACACACTTCTAGTTAGTCAAATAGCTTAATCTTGACTAATTAGCTTTGAATTTACTGTTGATAGGATAGTGAATTCGATTTGCCAAACTGTTTAATTTTGGCTTATCAGTAGGTAGATTAGGCTAGAAATTAAAGGTTCAAACAAGCTCAAAACCTGAACCTAAGTTTCTAAAGAGATATGAATCAAATCTATTCAATTTTCTGAGTCAAAAACAGAGGAATATTGGTTCTAATCAACTCAAAATCTGAACCAGTTGATCAAAGAAAAAACAGCTCAAACAAAAGTAAAAGCAGAGCTGTGAAGAAAAGAGAAGGCCATGATGAGAAACTTTCAGATCTTAAGCCTTCCATTTTGATTTAATTTTTTGTAAATGTCTATGTGCAGCTTGTTTTTCATGCCATAGATCAGCAACAAGTTAGACTGTTCAATCCTGACTTGTATGCTTATGAAATTTTGTTTTAGAAATTAGTGAATAAAGTCTATTGAAAAGTTTAATCCCAACAGACAGTAGAATAAGTAGAGAAGCATCCGAACTCAACTGTTTAATCTGAGTTGAGGGAGAAATAAGGAGTATAATTAGATTAGTTTCTTGCTTTCAAAAGAATAAAATGTTGTAAGAGAGTTTTCCCATCCAAGTGCACTCTAATGAAGAAAAAAATTTAGATCAGTAAGATTGGGTAGGTAGGAAGCTTGAGTTGATGAAAGATCCATTGTTTTTCATGGCTGCTAACATGTTGCAGAGAAAAGAAGATCATTCAATCAAAGAAAGGCAGCCCAACGGATGAGGCACTGACCAGCCTCCCAAAGAATTCAAGTCTGAAGTTCTTGCTGCCTTCAAGAAGGCACCATCCCCAAGTGGAGCCACTGTTAGCCACCTATAAAATTTGTCAAATCAAATGGTGGCTAAAACCATTTCAGAGCCTTCAAGGAACAAAATTTTATTACTAAAAAGTGTTGTCTCTTGAAGACTTTTGAAGACATCTTCTCCTCTATCCAAATCTTCACTATTGTTTCCATTTCATACTCTGGAATCCTGTTGTTTCCCAAGAGAAAATATTGCTGCAAAGGCCATCTTTCCTTTCCCTCCACCACAAGACTAACCTCATTTTTTTACCCCTTTCATTCTCATAAAAACCTTCTATTTTCATGATTCCCCTTCTTCCATTCATGAAAATCATTTTTACATAGTTTAAAACTCATTTTTAAACTATACCGAAACCCCCAAATCCATTGAAAACTCTGAAAATTTTCATAAAAAACAAGTTTTTTATTACTACGGACTTAAGCCCCCTTGGGCTAAGTCCTAACCACTTCCCCACTGTATGCCCATGATGCTAAGACCAAGAGCTAAGTCCTTTTCGGTGCTTATCGCATCACACAAATCCGAGCGCACAAGTCTTTGTGCCATGCCGAAAAGTTCCGATGCGATTAAGCCTTACACTTATGCCCTCCGATCGAATTATCATTTCATATAACCCGTGGTCCCGCCATCGGGCGCTATAACATTATAAATATTCACTCCCCGATGGTCTTTTTCCTTTTTTAAATCATAAAACCATTTTTCCTGAAGTTTTGATCTAATGTGCCAAAGTCACATGTTAAATATAAAAATGGTTAGATTAAAAAGACCCGAAGCGCAATCGCATCAGAAAAGTTCAATGGGTTGACTGAAAGACCGGGCCCGATGGTTCCGATGCGATTGGCCCCCATATATATAGCCCTGGGTCTATTTGTGTTTCATACATCCGAAGGCCCCGTAGTCGGGCGCTAGACCATTCCATATATATATATATCCCGCCCCCGAAGCATAAAACCTTTGTTTTATTAAAAAAATTTGAGTTTTTTATATCATAAAGGGTTTCTGCCGGTTCATTTTAAAAACCAATTTCCACTGTTGATCTTAAGCCGATCGAACGGCCCGCATAAAATCGCATCGGAGTTTTCCATCGGATGCATTTGTTTGTTCCCTCCGATCGGCCAACCCTCCGATTCTTTCTCCACCGTTGATCTAATCCTTAGATCAACGGTCAGCGCTTAATCGCATCGCGAGTTTTCAGCGCTGTGCCATTTCTTTCCTCGCTGATTGAATGTCTCCGATTACATCCAGACCATCCATTTGATCTCATCTAACATCCCACAATCGCTCCGATTATTAACCCTTCCTTCGCCCTTTTAACCCCTCTGATTCACTCTTTGTCGTCGATCTGATCTGCAGATCGACGGCCAGCGCTCAATCGCATCGGTGTTTCTCTGTACATCAGTGCCATTTAAGTTTTGCCCTCGATTGCGATCCTCTAATTGGATCTGGACCGTCCACGTGTCCAGATTAGACGGTCCCAGATCATTCCCATGTTTTTTTATCGCCCTCCGCCTTTCACCAAAGGGTTTTCAAAACCAATCTCGATCGTGGATCATTGCGCGATCGAACGGTTCCATTTTATTCTTCCCTCTACTCTTTTTAACCTTATTTTTGGCTGATCTACACTGTTGGATGATGCCATCCAATGGCTACGCTCCTCCCCACCTCCTTTGCAGCAGTTAAACCCACAAATGCAGGATTTTTTAATTCTTTTCATATTTTGCAGGTTTGAATGGTTTGTTTCGTCATATTAACGAGAAAGGTCAAGGACTGGGAATGACGATTCCCATGCCTTTGAACTATCAAAAGGGAACCATTCACAGGGCTCACACTCCACGTCTCGTTAATGCTTCATGAGGCATTGATGTCATACGAGCCCTACGCAGCCTGCACATCAACAAGACACTATGTTATTAAATCAAAAATTAAAAGAGTATCAGTGTTGAAGATAGAACACAGCAGAATGAAGATTGAAGACGAATTTGGGGATTGTTAGTGTCAGTCTAGTCACACTGCCATCAATGATCAAAACTGCTCTTTTTGCATTTTCATATTAGGTGTCTCACACCGAATAAGTTTCACCATTCCGCTAGGTCATGGATTCATTGATGGTAGTAATTCTTCATCAGTTTTCCCTCATGTGAAACTTGCTGATTTTCCTCTCTATGGTCTTCAGTCATTATTCACTTTCATTCTTAAAATCATATCAGTAGGTCATAGGATGGGTCTCATTAGTTTCTAGGGTCTCACCACTGTCAAATTAATGAGTCATAGGCCAATAATATCAGTAAGGTCATGAGGAAGTCAATAAAATCAGAAGTCACAACACCTGGAAGATCAAAAAGATATTTTATTCAGCATGATGGTGATATTTTTCTTGTTATTATTCAAGCATATCATCATGTAATGTCACACCCTGTAGTCGTTATCTCCACAAAGTGATGTCCCTACCTTCAAAGAAGTTTTTCGCAGCGTGTTTAGTGCCAAATCATCTTCCAAGCAGATCCATCAGAAAGAGCCCGAAAAGAGCTTTCCAACGGTATACTACACTCTCAAAACCGACTTCTGGATTGAAATTTATGCTTAAGTGAAGTAAAAGCCCTCTATATCCTAATCCTTCCCCTTTTCCCATTTTTTCCCTTAAAATTTGTTTAATTAAAGTTTTATATCCCTTTAAAAACCCCTTTTCCCCCTTTCCGATTATAAATTCGCATTATAAATCATTTAATAAAAATGCGATTTATATGTTAACCACTTCCCCACCATGCTTATGATAAAACTTTATAATATAAAGTTTAAAGTATTTATTATAATAAAAACCCCGCCCATCCAAAACCTTTCATTGCAATCGCAATGTTCGGCCAATCGCAATGTTTATTTGTGTGTTTCGATTGGCTCATCGCAAGCTCCGATGCGATTGAGAGCTTCCGATCGCAACATCTCCCGATCAAACCCCCGATCTAATCGCTCCATTGCAGCCCTTCTTCCGATCGGCCCATCGCAGTCCCTTTCTGATTACTGCGATGCAATTAATCGCAAGTCCATCCTCCGATCGCATTGCATTATTTAAAGATAACTCCCGATCCAAACTTTGATCGCAACTTTCCCTGATCTGATCGCATCGCAAATGTTATATATGCGACCCGATCGCACCCTCGATCTAATCCCTCTGATGCGATTGATTGCGCCTCTCTCCTTCGATCGCATCGCACACCCCTTTCGTCCGTTGCGATTATGCGAGTCCCACCACTTAAATCTTCCGCCCATTCATATATAAAAGAGTTTTTCCCCTTTAATCTGAACTTTGGTTAATTTCATTACATAAAGGTTCTCCCCAATCGCATCGGCGTTTCATATTAATATCACTCCGCCCACTCCCCGATCACCGATTGCAATGAACATATTATAATATGTTTTATTGTATTACAACGTGTTTTAATATATTATATCTCTCCGCCCCGCTCCAATTCCGATTGCAATTTTCATATGACTTCTGCTCCATTTCCCTTCCCTTTTCCCATTTAAAAATAAATTTTCCCTTCACGAAAGGCATAAGTTCAATTTATTTTATTGCGACAGTATTTTATTAAAAAGTCAGAGAATAAAGAAATAGTGGAAAGCAAGGCAACAGTCAAAGGGCTGAGAGCTTATTTAAGATAAATATTGGTACAGCAAGCAGAAAAATAGGAAATATGTTCATCGAATTACCTATTTTCTTTCATACAGCCTAACAGCAAAATCTCCAAGTAGTCAAATGCAACACTGTCCCTTATTTTTAGAGGCAGATTGTTGTATTTCTTTCTATGATTGTATTTCAGTTCTTCAGCTGTTAGAACAGCTCCCTTTTCTGTGGATCTATGTTCCCACATTTCAGCCTATTTAATGTAATTATAAATCATTTGTAAAGCAGTCTGAGAGTCTGAGAGTCTAAGAATCTGTAACTCAGAAAGTAGGGGAATAGTGTGGAAGAACATCTCTGCGCTACATTGTACAGTTTGACAGGAATTAATAAGAGATGCAGCTCTGATTTGTGGGATCCATGTGGTATGAGAGTTAGAATTTGTTTTCTCCTTTGTTTCATATGTGAATTGTTATGTGTTCCATTCATCCATAAACATTTCCTTTTGAATTCTTTCAAGATAGAAAGGTAGAATCCATTTTATATGCTCTGCCTTGGGTAATCATTCATACTCTGTATTTTTCTTCTGTTTGAAATGGATCCATTTATTGTGCCCTTTTCAGCTCCTCACTAGTCTTTCCATCCCATCCTCATTAAATTTTAAATGCTAATTTTCTTGCCTATCTTGCCCCATGAAATACCCTGTGTCCTAATTTAATTCCCGGTTTCAACTATCCCTTTTATCCCACACGTCCCTGAAATTCATTCATTAATTTTATTAAACCTTTATCCCATCATTTTATCTAGCCTAATATCAGTCTATTTATTGTATTCCTTTGAATATTCTTTTACGGAGAGAGCCCTCTCCTGTCCTTATAGGGCTAGCTACAAGGCTGAGCGTGGTTTAGTTGTTACCCTAATTTGCCTTTTGCAGCCTGGGGTCCAATTCAGGTGCTAACAGGGATTACGGCTAAGATTGATTATCGAAAGCCTAATCCTCCAAATTAAATCAGAGTTAAAGGAAATCATAATGATCTATCAAACAGAAAGGCCTCCACCGCCACATCTGAGGCGAATTTATTCCTCCTAGCTACCACAAAGCCACCTGTGCCTCAAAGCATGCAAAACAGAGGCCGAAGTTATTGATCAAACAAATATAGTCACCTCCGCACAACCAGAGAGTTACTTCTGCAAGGAACTTAATGAAAAAAATATCTACATAGTTACTCCAACATGACACAGAGCCTCAAAAGTCAACAAAAGCTCCCACTGGGCTTAATCTTAAGTGTAAAACATTTAATACAGACATAACATCTATAAACTTCTTCATCGAGCCCCTCAAAGGCCGAGAAGTCATTAATCTGTATTAATTTTCCTAAGAGATATTTTATCGGATCTCACCTCATTATTCTATAAATACTGTTGTAGAAGATGAGAAATCATTGGTTGATCACTAGTTGTAATATTGGAACTCTCTGAAATAATACATAGTCTGTTGAAGTTGAAGAAGTAATTGAAGTCTTGGATGCCCTGATGATGTTGTTGCATGATTGTTACTGTGAAGGCTCTATCATTGGATCCATGAGCTTGGTTTTTGGTGAAGTATTCTAAACTGTTTAATATTTTCTCTTGTTTTCATTATGTTCCATGATTTCTTACTACAGTAGGTTGAAATTTTTAGGCTAAGAAATGACTCCTGGAAGCACCTTAGACCTGTTCATCCTTCACTATTTCATGTTTGCTTCTGCTGAAGTATTTTAGAGTCTTTAATCTCTCTCTTTAGTCTTCATGCTTGTTTATTTCCTTAATAGTTCGAATAGGTGGTTTCAGCATGATTTATGGTTCTCCCTGCTTGTCTACTGCCACTTTAAAACTGTTATGGAAGTCTCCCTGTGTAGTTTTCTGTTTACAGTGAGTTAAGGAGGTCTGTTTTGATCTTGCCCTTTGTCCTTACTTAAACAGTTGTCTTAAAGGTCTTTGTAGTTGTAATCATAGATGTGTTAGGTGTTCCCTCTTCTATGACTGCAGTTATCAGTGAATCTTTTATGTTTTCTAAGTCATTTGAAATAAAATATTTGAGGAAATAGGGTGTTCCCCGAATCTTAGATTTCATTTTAAAATTTGTTTTGAAATCATTGTTTTCTTAAAGGTGTGATTTGTAGAATTCATGGTTAGCCCTGTCTATCAAAAATCTCTTTATTGTTCAAATTGTGTTTTTTTAAATTCCCTTTGTTGAGAATTAAACTTCTCTTTTCAAATCATTGATGTCCATCTCATTCCAAAGACCAAAGGATCCTGTGGCCAAGTTAGATTTACCCTCTGATATCCCATATCCATTGATAAGTATGTTATGACCTCTTTTTGACTCCATTGCCCAATGAACCAGATGTTCATCCATTCTATATATCTTTCCTAGACCTTTCATGTTCTGTTTTATCAATCCAACCAAACAAACAAACAAACACCTGCACTTAATAACTAGTCTAAAATCCATACTCTAAGCACACAAGATAAACCTTTGCAAACAAACATTTGAGAGATCCCTCTCTGAGAACAGGAGGACTAGATCCTGGGACTCTAAAGATTGGTTCTGATGTTGCCTTGTCTTTTGATTTTCCAAACTATCAAAACACGGGACACCAACATGGCCGGATACACGGAAACATCGTATGCACCAGAGATTTGCACTGGCTACTTTTCCCCATTCCTTCTATAGGTTATGTATTTCCATGTGCATGGCTCCGAGCTGCTCCTAAATTCATTGTACTTCACACAAAGTATCGTCTTTGGGTGCGGCTTCTAGTTTCATGGTGGCTTCCAAAGCTTTTTCCTATGACTCAAAGGTCTGGTGGCCCATTGGTATACGCAAGTGAGGTAGCAGCATAGCAATGAACCATTCGATTGTGTTGTGCGGCATTAGTACTTAAACCATCATGCGTGCTTTCTTTAGTCGTTGATCGGCCTCCCTTTTTTACCGATTCAACTTCACCTTGCTTGAATTCTTTTATACGCTACCAAGCGAGACTAAGATTTTGTGCAGGCCCCCATTGTTTTAAGGCACTCAGATTTTAGATATGTACCACATCCCATAGTCCAGGCTTCGTTCCTTTGAAGGCTAAGACATTGCGCTCTCTGTTGAGCCCCAAAGATGTCCTTCTCTTTCACCAAATTTCACTTCAATTCCTTTGTCCTTTATCAGTTGCAGGCTTAAAAGATCAATAGGATTAATTAAAGTCACTTTAGGAATGCATATAATGACTGACTTGCTATATTTTCGTGGTTTTTTTGTTGTAGTAATTTTTGACTAGACTCAGCTATAGAATGCAGCCATTCTGTAGCCAGTCGCCTATTCCGCAGCTATCTTCATGTTTACACAGGTTACAGGTGTCACTTAGAGGAAAACCACATATGGTTGAAATCCATACTTCATCTACATCATTACTTGTCCTCTACAAAGTCTGAGTAAAAATCTCCAAGTGGTTATGCACGTGGAAGAAATCAAAACTAAGAGGTAGACTTCTACCGGGACAAGAACTCTACAGATGTCTTCAGCAAGAATATGAGGCTTCCACAAGAGTTTTAATTTTATTTTAATTTGGAAAGACGCTTATCCCTATTTCCTCTCAAGGGTAGTTATGTATTTCTTTTATAAGAATGACTCGGGAGACCAAGAGACATTTAGCTAGATTGATGTTTTATTGTTAGATTTCAAAAGTCTGTAATACTCTGTTTCTAAATTATTTTTCCTTTAATAAAAGAAGTCCAACTTCACTGCATGGTCTGAGGCAATCTTGAGAAGATTTGTATGCTAATCCGGTGGTAGAGGGCCCCTACTACCCGAGAAGCTCTGTGCATATTGTTTAGATAAGTAACTTTAGCTCTGTTTCATTCCTAATTCAAGCAGCTTTTTGAACTCCATGCTTTATGCTAACTTACATCGAATGTTACAGCCAGTCTTATTCTTATGAATTATTCCAAAATATCAGTAACACTGAATGAGAGATAGCTGTAATATTTTAGAGATTAGTTGCATTTTAGTTCAGCTGTAATACTCTGGAGATTAATTGCACTCTAGTTAAGTTTTGTTCACTGTATTTCAAGTTTGATTGATTGCATTCTAGTTCAGTTCTGTTTAATGTATTTTAAGTTTTATTAGTTAGTTGTATTCTAGTTCTGTTCCATTAGACTTCAAGGCCTTCATTATTTACAAACTACTCTTGTTATTAATCTCTTCCAACACATCATCATATGGACAGGAATTAGTGATATCAGTTAAAGGTCTTGACTGTTCTGCAATCTCTTATAATTTTACAAATAGCCTTTTTCCAAAACTATTCCAAAATATTTCTAACTTTCGAATGAGGCTTAGTAGTGACAATTTGAGTTGCAGAATGGATTAATTTCAGTGTCATAAGTTAATTTAGAGTAGGGTTCCTTACTATGCTACAAATAATCTTTTCCAATTGTGTTCCAACAAATTTCTAACCATGGATGAGATTTTTGTGATATTGTAAGTTGTTGTTTATTTAGAAGAACCTCATTGCATTAATATTATCCTTTTCTCAAGCTATTCCAACATACTTCTAATGAATGAATTGGACTGAGTTCATGTTATGAGTTATTTTTCTTTCTTGACAAGTTTTGCATTTTCTGTTCTTAGGTGCCATACATAGTTTAGAATAGCCTTTGCTCTATGACCAATAAATTCTCTTTGTTAAACACTTAGTTCTTTTCCTCTTAGCATAAAAACACAAAACCAAAAACACTAGAAAAAAACTAAACACAAAGAAGTAGGGAGCAGATACCTAGGCACATATAGTGCACTTCACTTCAACAGTTTACTAGCCCTGGTTGACAATTTATGACATCAATTTAGGAACACTAAGTTGAGCAGACATTTTGGTGCCGTTGCCGGGGAAGTGTAACTAGGTAGCATTGTTTTTTACCTCCCAAAAAAAATGACATGCGTAGAGAAAGAGACTCAAGGGGTAGATTCATAAGAAGCAGAAGCTTGATTCCTAGAACACCACTTGTTCCACCAAAACCAAGAAGCAGCACACCTCCAACTCAAACCTACATTCCATCCTATACTGATCACAGACTTCTAGAAGGCTTAAGATAAGATATTTCATTAGAAAAACCTTCCACTTCATCCACTGAACCTATTTTAGAAGAAGATTCAAGGACCCCTGCTAGAGACACAAACTTTTCCACTTCTACAGAAGAATCAACTATGGAAAAAGAAGGGGGAGGAGGAGTCTTTAATGGAGGTAGAGGTGCATAAGCAGAAGGAGGTAGAGGTGCAGAAGGAGGCAGAGGAAGAGGTAGAAGGGAAATAGGAAGCTCTTTTGGGTTTCCTATAGTAGATGAAGAAACTAATGCAACTATGAAAAACATTTCACCCTCTGTCCTTCCAAACTTTTATGGACTCAAAACTGAAGATCCTGAAACCTTTCTATTTGAATTTGAAGTCCTATGTATAACCTATGACTACTTACAAGATGCTCAAAAACTTAAACTATTTCCTTCAACATTGAAAGGAGCAGCATTAAAATGGTTTATGAGTTTGATCGGCAGTTCTATTGGGACATGGGAAGACATGAAACATGCATTTCTAGAGAGGTATTTGGATTACTGTATGCCAGTCAACCATAAGGAGGAAGTGTTTAAAATGCCACAAAAAGAGGATGAAAATCTTGAATATTTGCTAGAGAGGTTTAACTATAACATCAAGAGGGAAAAAATGGAAAACTTAGACCAAGACACTTTGAAAGCTCTCTTATTGAAGACAATTAGAGATGAATGGTTAGATATCATTAACATGATGGGAAAAGGGGATATATCTCAGCTCACATTACCTGAAATCGCTGAATTATGTATCAACCTTTCAAGAGGGAAATCTAAAACTGTGAAAGGACCAAGAGACCCTGCTCTTGCAAGGGAAAGTAAGTCTGCTTCTAGGACAGTAAGTAGGGCAGAAATAGGACATATGCTTGATGAATTCAAATCTGATATTTTAGGGAGTCTTAGTGAACAAATAGACACCCTTAAATTACAAAACAAGCAAAAAGCTGAATCTGATGCCTTAGCAATCTTTTGTCCCAAATGTAGAAAGAAGCATGCCTTGAGAGAGTGCCCTTTGGATGCAAAAGTAGTAGAGACTTGTGTAATTTGTTCAGAAAAACATGAGACCAAGAGTTTTCCTTCACTTCCTGGTCTTAAAGTTGTCTTTCAAGAAGAAACCCCTACAAATTCCATAGAATCTCTCAATTTTGTCTCTAGGAGGCCTTGGCAAGGACCTCAAACACAAGGATTCCATGATCAGCTATATAATCAACCCCCACCAAATTGGAATTCTTGGCAGCAACCTTGGCCCCAATTCCAAAATCAATCTCAAACTTGGGCACAAGGAGCACAAAATCCCTATGGAAGATACTCTCAGTACTATCAATATCCACCATATCCACATTTCCCTCCTCAACAGAATTTTCAACAAAATCCTCAACAAAATCCTCAAAATCCACAACATCAAAATCCACCACTTCCATTACCATTTCCTCAGAAAACAAATCAGTTACCTGCTCAACCCATACCAAACCCCAACAATAAAAATCCTCATAACACATACATGATAGAAGGCCAACAGTTTCCAACTTATTTGATTACTCCTTTAGACCTTAGTGATGTTCAACTTAGGTCTGGAAGAATACTTGAAAAGAAGAAACCTTCTGTAATCATACAAGAGCAAAAAAACTCTGAGGAAGATTCTCTACTGGTGAATAAAAGTCTTGAAGAGAACACACCTTTCCAAGACCTAAACATTGAAAAATCAAAACAAAAAGAACCAATAATTTCAACTCCTATATTAGAACAGCCATCAACATCCACTTCTACACCTCCCTTTCCAGAAAGATTACAAATTGATAGGGGTGTAGAAAAACAAATTATGGTGCCTAATTATGATTTCCTAGATGAGCTGAGAAATGTTTGTATTAAGATCCCATTATTACAAGCCATCAAGGAAATTCCAATCTTATCAAAGACAATAAAGGAGTTGAGCATGAAGAAAACAGGAAAAAGAATAAGAGAGATAAAGAAAATTCAACTGGCAGGAAAAATAGCAGATATCATGATGGGTAAGATTTCCATTCCAAAGTATCTAGACCCAGGAAATCCAGTTGTTAAAATACACATCAATGGAACTGAGATCCAAAACACACTTATTGATTTAGGAGCAGTAATCAATATCATGAGTAGACAAATCATGGATAAACTGAAACTTCCTAATCTTCTTTTTACACCCACATTATTACAATTAGCAGACAGATCTGTGATCAAACTTGATGGGGTAATAGAAGACATTCCAGTGTCCCTAGATTCTTGGGAGTATCCTGTGGATTTTATGATCCTAACTCCTAAGAATAATCTAGGAGGGCATCCTATTATATTAGGAATACCTTGGTTAGCTACAGTTGATGCTTTCATTAGTTGTAGATCCGGTGATATGTACATCTCTGATGGTAGTTCAACCAAGAAATTTACCTTGTATCCTCCAGCAAAGACAATTACAGAATTAGATGATACTCAATGGATTGAGGATGAAGAAGACATACAACCTCTCTTCACAATTTCAGAAATTAGTGAAGACAGCCAGATTCTGAATACCTTAGAAAATTTTGAGTCCTCTTCGGAATACAAACATGAAAAATTTCAAGAAGAATCCAACATTGAGTTTTTATCATCAAGACAGATGTCTCTCTATTCCATGGATAAATTTGGCAGCTCTACAATTGAGATATTTCCAAGAAAAACTTTAAACATAAACAAGAACCTAGAGAAATCTCAACAAGAAGAGCTAGTCAAGATATTATAGAGACATTCTTCTGCATATGCATGGGAGTACACTGATATGAAAGGGATAAACCCTAAGACTTTCACTCATCACATCTACATAGAGGAAAATTGTAAACCAATCAGACAACCTCAGAGACAAATGAATCCAAACCTTAGGGAGATTGTTAAAGAAGAATTGTAGAAATTGTTAAATGTCAACTTTATCTATCCCATTTCAGATAGTCAGTGGGTTTCTCCTTTGGTAATTGTGCCAAAGAAAAATGGTAAATGGAGGGTATGTATTGACTACCAGGAATTTAACAAAGCTACTCTTAAAGATCATTTTCCCCTACCTTTCATAGATCAGGTATTAGATACATTAGCTGGCAAAAAGTACTTCTCATTTTTAGATGGGTTTAGTGGTTATAACCAATTTCAAGTAGCACTTGAAGATCAAGACAAAACCACATTTACCTATCCTTGGGTACCTATGCTTACCGAGTATTTCCATTTGGAATATGCAATGCACCTGCAACATTTCAAAGGGCAGTACTAGGAATCTTTTCAGATCTAATACATGATTGTGTAGAGGTATATATGGATGATTTCACAGTTTATGGAAACACATTTGAAGAAGCCTTAGCAAACTTGGAAATTTTTTTAAAGAGATGTAAAGAAGAAAATATTTCACTAAGTCATGAGAAGTGTTTTATGATGTTTACTGAAGGAATTGTTTTGGGGCATCACATTTCAGGGGATGGGATTAGAGTTGATGAGTCAAAAGTTGAAGTCATCTCTAACTTATCTATTCCAAGTTGTCAAAAATATGTTAGGAGTTTTATAGGATTTACAGGATATTATCGGAGGTTTATAGAAAACTTCACCAAGATAGCATCTCCACTCTTCAAATTTTTTACAGGTGATTCAGTGGAAAATTGATTTCCGTTTAGCCTTTGAGACCCCTAAAACAAAAAATATGCAGGCACCTATTTTAGGGACCCTGTTTGAAGTTACCTTTTTCTGCTCATGAGATGCCTTAGATACGGCTCTAGGAGTATTTAAGGACAAAAAGACACAGTTCTATCCATCTACTATACAAGTAAAAATTTGACTCCTTCAGAGTTAAATTATACTGTAACTGAAAAAGAGTTTTTAGCTGTTGTTCATGCCATAAACAAATTTAGACACTATATAACAAGCTATGAAACTTTTGTTCACACAGATCACTTTGCAATTAGATATCTAATGAACAAATCAATTACTAATGGCAGAGTCATAAGATGGTTATTGCTTTTACAAGAATTCAACATCACCATTCTAGATAGGCCTGGGAAACAAAATACAGTAGCTGATTTCCTATCTAGACTCCAAAACATTAAAGACAATACTCCAGTTGAAGATCAATTCCCTGATGAATATCTTTTTGCAATTTCTACTCAAACTCCTTGGTTTGCTAACATTGCTAATTATTTAGTTTCAGGGAAATTTCCTTCAATAATGAATGCAAGAGACAAAAGAAATATCATTTATGACAGTGCAAAATATTCATGGGTTGCTAATGAGTTATACAAAACAGGTCCAGATTTTATCATTAGGAGATGTGTTCGGGAAGATGAGATGCCTGAGATCCTCAAGGCATGTCATGATGAACCTTGTGGCAGACACTTTGTTGATAAAAGGACAGCTTATAAGGTCCTTCATTTAGGATACTATTGGCCATCCCTTTTTAAAGATGCTAAAGAGTATGTCAAAAGGTGTGATAGTTGCCAAAGGGTAGGGAAACCTTCTCCTTTAGGTGAGATGCCATTGCAGCCTCAGGTACATATTGAACCTTTTGAGAAATGGGCTTTAGATTTTTTAGGACCTATTAGTCCTCCATCAAGACAAAAGAAATATATATTAGTTTGCACTGATTATGTTACCAAATGGGTAGAGGCCAAGCCATCACTTTCTGCTACTGAAGCATCTGTAGTTAATTTTCTTTTTGAGGATACTTTTACTCATTTTGGTGTCCCAAGGGAAATTGTTACAGATCAAGGAGCTCAATTCACATCAAGGCTAGTGGAACAAATGATGGATAGGTACAAAATCAGACATAGAAAATCTACTCCCTAACATCCACAAGAAAATGGTCAAGTGGAATCTACTAATAAGGTCATTGAAGGGATCCTAACAAAGACTGTTCATTTACATAGAAGAGATTGGGCAGACAGGCTTCCTGAAGCCTTGTGGGCCTATAGAAATACATGGAGAAGCACAACAAGCCATAATCCTTATGAACTTGTTTATGGAAAACAAGTTTTGTTTCCCATATAGTTTCAGATTCAAACTTTTAAAATGGCAGTTCAGCTAGGACTTGATCTAATAGAAGCACAAAAGCACAAATTGGAGCATATTAATGAATTGGATGAGATCAGACAAGATGCAGTCCAGAAAACAAGTATAGTCCAGCAACAAAGGACTAGATGGCATGATAAGTACATCAAGGAAAATAAATTCAAAGAAGGTGACTGGGCCCTCTTGTTTGATTCAAAGTTCAAAGATTTTCAAGGTAAATTCCAAACACATTGGCTTGGGCCATATGAAGTTATGAATTTTTTTGACAATGGAGCAATAAAAATCAGGACAATAGATGAAGAGAAGGTCACTTTTCTTGTAAATGGTCATATATTGAAGTTGTATCATAAGCCACTTTCAAGAGAAGAATTTATCAAGAGATTCTAGGAAAACAATGATGTGAAGTTAATGAAGAAGAATTCTTCTTCTTCATCAACTTAATTGAATTTTCTGAATTCGAATGTAAAAATAAAAAATAAAAAAAAAATAATAATAAAATAATAAAGTATAAACATGAAAACTAATCACTGATTAGCATGTTTATACAGAAAAGATAAAGTGAAAATCAGAATCCTTCTGACACTTTATCTTTTCAAATTTGTTCTTTCCCTACAAGCAGCTATCATAAAATCATAAGTGATCACATTCCACTTATGATCCATTTCACTCCATTCATTCATAACTCATTCACTCCATTCATTCATATCTCATTCACTCCATTTCATGGTCCATCTCATTTCCAACTCAGATTTCTAAATTTGATCTCTTTCTGCAAATTGAGTATTACAAATCATAAGTTGCAGACCACTTTTTTTGCCACTTCATATTTTTGATTCATTCCATTCCATTATATTCCAGTTCATTCATGCTCCATTCCACCATATTTCATGATCCATGATTAATCCATTTCATACTACACCCCATCCATGTTTCAAATCATTTCATTTCATGTTTCAAAGCTCCTACAGGTACATTCTACAGCCAGTCAGACATTCTGTAGCTAGCCAAACATTCTGCAGCCAGATACCCTACAGGCAACTATCCAGCAAACACTTGTTCAGCAGAAAAGTGACCCTGCACACCTATGTCAACAAGAAAAATCAAAGGGATTATGAAGACTGAAGAATCAATTATTTTCAAAGGAAGACAAATCATATTAAAACCACAAAAATCAAAGGAAAGGCTAAGGTAAAGTTGTGAAATTATTATGATGACAGATTATGAAAGTTATAGTATAGTTAAGTCATGTATGATTCATAAAGTTATTTTGATTATTCGTGTTGATCAAGCCTATTAAACCTATCATAAAAACCTTGGACAAAATCCCTTCCATTCCGCCATACCAAACCATCATTTATTAAAAAAAATTAACGGTTAGTACTGAAGTGACCTATTCGGTCACGTCACTAACCCGAAGTATTCAGTGATGATTTTGAATTTCTCACGAGATTTTTCCATGGTCTTTTCTTTCATGATAGCTCTCAAACTCATTAATTTGTGTGAATCACCTTCATCGTATTTCACTCATTTCGTAACCACTTCATATCATATTTCCGTAGCTAATTCCTACTGCATAAGCAGAGAAGGCATCTTTGGGGTGAAAACAACTCTCTGCAGCCATTCTTATCGTGAATAGAAGAGCAGTAACGGAGCAGTAAATTGAAGGCTGAGAAAAGAAGCCATGGGTCTCATTGTAAGGTCCGAACCAGTCGGAACCAAATACTTAGAGGGTTACCCACAAATTAGAGAAATGCTACAGCAGGTTGGGTGGTTACAGTTTTTGGAAAAATTCAATGGTTTTCATAAAGAGGTAACTAAGACATTTGCACGGTCATTCAATGGAGCAGAAGTTGAAATAGGAGATGTCAAGTTCACTATTACAGAATCCTTCATTGCAGAGGCGGCAGAATTACCAAGGCAAGGTGAACGATGGTTCAAAAACAAGGAATTTCACAATGAGGCATGGAGGCATATGCTCAAAACACCAGGTATGGATATTTCAGTTTTTAAGAAGGGCATCCCTAGCTTAGCATTGAAGAATAAATGGTGAAATATGTTGCTCATTTTGCAAAATTTTATAACTTGTGAGGGAAGGTTTGGTACCCTATATGTTTATCACATTCAGCTTATGATGCATTTCTTAGATGAAGAAATCAATTTACCCTTCTTCTTACTTCATAGCCTAAAGAGAATGGCCTCTAATGTTCAAAAGAGGGTTCAATTCTTGGAAACCACTTTGTATCACCATAGCCTAGTTAAAATCCTAATTGAACATCATTTGAGAAAAGTGGGAGACAATTGGGATGAGTTCCTAGTGAGGAATCACTTTGAAGAACCCAAGGAATCTCCATCTGAAGGCAAACTTGTAAGAAGAAGCAGGAGAGGGAAAATTTCCAAATATGTTGAAATTAAAACTGGTAAGTCTATACAAGAGGACAATGAGGAGATTATTTCTGATAAATTGGCTGAAATTAAGAAACGGCTTAAAAAGGAGAAGATAATAATAAAGTATGCCAAGGAGATAGGTGAGGGAGCATCTAAACTAAGACGAAGCCATAGGCTTAGAGGCATATTAAAGAAAACAAGGGTTAAGCAAACGGGCATCATAGACATTGAAGATGAAGGGACACCAACTGATAGATATCCTGAGCACCATTATGAAGAGGATCTTGATGAAGAAACTCCAGAGATAGACCCAGCACAACAACAAATCTATAATTATGTTGAGTCATTAGAAAAGAGAGCTTTAGAAAACAGAAGAAGAATTCCTAGCCCACCAGGATCTGCAATTGAAGTACTAAGAAGAGATAAATATGAACTGGAAGTACTTAATAGGCACATAAAAAATGAAAATGAAATTCTCAGGGAACAAGTCAAGCTGAAGAGTAACATGAACACAACTCTCTCTCTGCAATTGGAAAAACTGTACAAGGCTAATGAGAAGCTGAAAAAGAAAAACAAAAAGTTGAGTAGGGCACTTATAAACCTGAGATTAAAATTGTTCATAAGGAAGCCTAGGAGGTCATTGAACATCAGGCAAAGTAGAAAAAGGAAGTTGGATGTCCTAGCAGAAGTTTCAGAATACATGGATTAATTGCATGAGGACATGCAAAAGCCTTGCAGTGGGGGTATGTTGAGCCCCAAAGATGTCCTTCTCTTTCACCAAATTTCACTTCAATTCCTTTGTCCTTTATCAGTTGCAGGCTTAAAATATCAATAAGACTAATTAAAGTCACTTTAGGAATGCATATAATGACTGACTTGCTATATTTTCGTGGTTTTGTTGTTGAATTAATTTTTGACTAGACTTAGCTACAGAATGCAGCCATTCTGTAGCCAGTCGCCTATTCCGCAGCTATATTCATGTTTATACAGGTTACAGGTGTCACTTAGAGGAAAAATGCATATGGTTGAAATCCAGACTTCATCTACATCATTACTTGTCCTCTACGAAGTCTGAGTAAAAATATCCAAGTGGTTATGCACGTGGAAGAAATCAAGACTAAGAGGTAGACTTCTACCGGGACAAGAACTCTACAGATGTCTTCAGCAAGAGTATGAGGCTTCCACAAGAGTTCTAATTTGATTTTAATTGGGAAAGACACTTATCCCTATTTCCTCTCAAGGGTAGTTATGTATTTATTTTATAAGAATGACTCGGGAGACCGAGAGACAGTTAGCTAGATTGATGTTTTGTTGTTAGATCTCAAAAATCCGTAATACTCTGTTTCTGAAGTATTTTCCCTTTAAGGAAAGACATTCAACTTCATTGCATGATCTAAGGAAATCTTGAGGAGATTTGTATGCTAATCCAGTGGTAGAGGGCCCCTACTACCCGAGAAGCTCTGTGCATATTGTTTAGATAAGTAACTTTAGCTCTGTTTCATCCCTAATTCAAACAAATTTTTGAACTCTATGTTTTATGCTAACATACATCGAATGATACAGCCAGTCTTATTCTTATAAATTGTTCCAAAATATCACTAACACTGAATGAGAGATAGCTGTAATATTTTAGGAGATTATTTGCATTTTAGTTCAGCTGTAATACTCCAGAGATTAATTGCACTCTAGTTAAGTTATGTTCACTGTATTTCAAGTTTGATTGATTGCATTCTATTTCAGTTCTGTTTAATGTATTTTAAGTTTTATTAGTTAGCTGTATTTTAGTTCTGTTCCATTAGACTTCAAGGCCTTCATTATTTACAAATTACTCTTGTTATTAATCTCTTCCAACACATCATCATATGGACAGGAATTAGTGATATCAGTTCAAGGCCTTGACTGTTCTGCAATCTCTTATAATTTTACAAATAGCCTTTTTCCCAAAACTATTCCAAAAGATTTCTAACTTTCGAATGAGGCTTAGTAGTGACAATTTGAGTTGCAGAATGGATTAATTTTAGTGTCATAAGTTAATTTAGAGTAGGGTTCCTTACTATGCTACAAATAATCTTTTCCAATTGTGTTCCAACAAATTTCTAACCATGGATGAGATTTTTGTGATATTGTAAGTTGTTGTTTACTTAGAAGAACCTCATTGCATTAAGCTTATCCTTTTCTCAAGCTATTCCAACATACTTCTAATGAATGAATTGGACTGAGTTCATGTTATGAGTTATTTTTCTTGACAAGTTTTGCATTTTCTGTTCTTAGGTGCCATACATAGTTTAGAATAGCCTTTGCTTTGTTTTAGTGTGACCAATAACTTCTCTTTGTTAAACACTTAGTTCTTTTCCTCTTAGCATAAAAACACAAAACCAAAAACACTAGAAAAAAAAACACTAAACACAACGAAGTAGGAAGCAGATACCTAGGCACATATAGTGCATTTCACTTCAATAGTTTACTAGCCCTGGTTGACAATTTATGACATCAATTTAGGAACACTAAGTTGAGCAGACACTTTCTTCACGGTATCGCTTACCACCCCCTGTGCAGTCCATACTGAGTCGGCCACGAACCAAAATCAATCCATGTCCTAATCAGCCGCACCTTTAAAGGTAGGTAATTTCAAGTATACTCCATGGTTCCTTCTAGCGAGGTTTCGGTTGAAGGCTTGTTCTCCCGTGAGTCTGACGTAGGGGTAGCTGGCAGATCTTGCGTAGCTGCTCTTTTCAATGGGCTATGGGCAGAGTGATCCCTTTCTTGATTGGCTCGATAGTACTTACTGCTCTGTGTTGTACTTTCATCCAGACTGATGCTCATTCACTTCCGTGTTAGATTTACAGTATTCAATTGTCAGTTCTTGATCCCTTTCTCAAAATGCTTCGTGTCCTAGAAACGGAACCATTTGTTGGCTCGAGGGGTCCTGACCCAGGTTCGAAGTTCAAGGTTTGCCAACAAACCCCTATACTTATGGCCCTTTCGGTAGTGACCTGATTTCGTAGGTCAAAGTCTCACCTGAAGTAGTATGGGTGGGTGCTAGAACCAGGTTTCCGCACCTTGAGAAAAGATAGGTAAGGCAGGTAGAGCTGCGTTCGACCCAGTAATACCCAGATCGCCTCTTCCCGAGCAGGGTCGATAGGTCTCTTCCGCATCCACATGTGCTAGATCTATAGTTATATATTTCCAGGACAGTAGCACAATATAGCATAAAACATAACAGAACAGATCCAGATACAGCAAACACACTTACACAGGTTTTTCGCAGCTTAAATGCAAAAAGTACAGAATGCAATAAGTACCAATGATTCGCAAAAGACAGTATACATAGATTATGTTCTCTATCAATCTTTCTTATTCATCAATTCATTAGTTCCTTCTTACAATTCCCTTCCCAGCCTACGCACACAGCAGCAGGGTCCGCACACAGCTGGACTCTGGATCTCCATGCACACAGCCAGCAGGAGTCCTTTCCCCAAAAACCCAAACATAAAACTTAAACCATAATTCGCATCAACATCTCTTTCTTTCTTAGCTTACAATACAAAATGTTCCTCTTTTTATAATAATCTAGCCTAAACTTTCCTATGGTGCGCAAACCATGGTTTTCGGACCCCTGGTTTTCCCTTTTACCCGTTACAATGCTTTCGGGGCTTTGACCTACACCAAACCCCTATGTTAGACTAAATCTAATAAAAAGTATTAAAAAATGGACCAGTTTCGCAGCTCGTAGGAGACCCTATTCCAAAAATATTCTTAGGAAATTTATCTTTCCAATAAATGATTGAAGCTCCTTAATGTTTCTAGGATGAATGATTTCAATATAGCTTCAATTCTACTGGGATCAATCCTAATACCATCTTTAGAAATGATATGACCTAGAAGTTTTCCTTCTTCAAGGCCAAAAAGTGTTTTCTTAGGATTTAATGAAATTCCAAACCTTCTAAATTTTTCGAACACTCTTATGAGATGTAACACAATTTCCTCATCAGTTTTTGAATAGACAGTAATATCATCTAGATAGATCACAATAAACCTTCCAATTTCATCAGCAAAGGCAATATCCATTGCTCTTTGAAATGTGGCTCCAACATTCATTAATCCAAAGGGCATCTTCACATACATGAAGGTACCCCATGGAGTAGTGAAAGTTGTTTTATCCTGATCATTGGAATGAAATAAGACTTTGCTGTAGCCTGAGAAACCATCTAATAAAGAAATCCTTCTAGATCCAACTACCTTCTGTAATATGTGATCCATTTTTGGCAAAGGGTAGTTGTCTTTTAGGGAGACCTTATTAAGATTTCTAAAATCTGTGCATAACCTAATTTCTCTTTTTTTCTTCTTAGTTGGCACTATGTTGGACACCCATTTAGAGTACCTAAGAGGAACTATGATTTTAGCATCATACATCTTTTTAATTTCTTTCTCAATTAGAGGCATCAGAACTGGATTTATTATTCGAAGTTTCTGCTTAAATGATTTATGATCCTCTTTAATTGGGATTTATGTTGTATAATATTAGTATCATAAGCTTTGAGATCTTCATAGCTCCAAGCAAAGACATCAGTGAATTCTTTGAATAAAGAAATTTATATTTGTTTTTCAACATTTGGCAGTGATTTGGATAATTTTATCATTTTAGGATCTTTTTCACTGCCTATATTACACTCTTCTACATATGCCCATGTGGGCTCAATCTTAGGCTTCTTAGCTACATCATTGAAATCAAATAATTCTTCTAATGGAACTAAACCTCTAGGTAAAACATCATCCTTTAACTGAAATATTTCAAACTCTTCTTTCTCTCGATCTATTTCAAGTAATTCTAATTTATTTACAACTTTATCTACATGAATATTTACATCTGATTTATCTAATTGTTTTTCTACATTAGAATGCACAATGATTTTATCTTCTAATTCACACTCTAAATCTATACTATCATCTTCATATTTATCCTTAGACTACAGAAATTTTTCAATTTGTTTGTCATTTCCAAAAACTTGCCAATACCTCATATTGTCTGGTACAACTGGTTGATGTTTTACTTTCACTATATATTGTCTATTGGGGTGAGGCATTTTATAGGTGCTGGCTGAAAAGGCCAGACCGTTTGCAAGGATCTTATGATTTCTAGAAATTTCAACAAGATCATATTACACAAAAATTTCTAGAAAATCAAGCACAACATTTCTATATGCTCTCATAATACTCCTTAATAATGAATAAATCAATGCCAAATGTAAAGGGATAAGTATTGGCTGCTAAATCAAGCACCCTTAGGTGTGAAAGGGGTTGGAAATTTTGACTGGGTCAACCTTGACCAAATCTACAATGTTGTCATGGAGGAGTGGCCATCAATGAGGGACAGCGCAGTTTTAGATGGAGGTGCCTTGTATGAAAGAAGCAATCTCATTGGAAGTGGTTTAGGGTTTTGCAAACTCCTGTCTTATAAAAGGAAGCGGATGGCAGCATTAGAAGGTTGTTGATGATTATCATATTTCTGAATATATTGTCAGTTTAGACATATATCTTTCTCTTGTTGTTTAGCTGATATTGAATGTTGTTTAGCATTGGGTGTTCTTGGTCAGGAATCCCACCTCTTCCCATTGAGTATCTCTTGGGAGAGTTTGTATTGCATTGTCCACTATCTCACTTAGGACCAAGCTTCTTATTTCAACTACAGCATATATCTTATAGAGGGTTTGGTTGTTTTTTCAAGCTATGGCAAGTGGATATTAGATCTTTCAGAGCTAGTCCATTTCAGTGCTTCTTTTCAGTGGAGGAGGGTTCTACTTCATTGGGAGGACAATATTGGAGTTCTTGAGCATCATTTTCAGATATTGGCATGAGGCCAACTATATTTTGATCCCTACAGCGTAGTATACCTCCAGATCTACGTTATTTCTATAGGTACAGTTGCAGGGTGGTTCAGCACACCAGTTGGAGAGTGATTTTCTGAGTATTGGGGATCTGCCCTTCACTTTAGGAGATCTATTAGAGGAGATCATTCTATTGTTTATATCAGATCAAATCTACTTTCTAGATCTCAATATTTCTGTAGATCTGTAGTCTTATATCTCAAATATACAACTTGTACATGGTGTTTTGCTGAAAACCCCAAGGGGGTTCATTAGAGGAGCTTATATAGTGTATGGATCTGTTATAGATCTGAATTTTTATGCACTTATATGCTCTAGATCTGATGTGTAATCTACAACTGTTTCAGACCAATGAAATAACGCTGAAGGGATTTTTCAGTCTTAATATATGGTTGTAGCACCTCTTTTTGAGGGTTTTCTTTCATTGGAGACTTGTATTTCTTGTTATGCATCTTATGGGCCATATTTTACATCTATTTTTCTATTGTAAATACATATGGAGGGTCTCCATATTGACCTCTTGCTTTGTCTATGATGATTTTCATTATTTTCCTAGCATTCTACATTGTTTTGTTGCATTCCCCATTTGGGAATACTACTATGGTATCAGAGCATCATCTTGGCACAACCTGTGCTTTCTAAAAAGCCAATATGTCTTCTAAGGAACAAGAGCCTCTTACTGACAGAGAGAAGAGGTATCAAAAGAGAAGACACAGAAATTTTGATTACACGGATGATAATGAAGACAAGGGTAAAGCCTATTTATCTAGAGGAGAAGATGAAGATAAGGATTTCCCTAAGATCCTTCTTAGAGCTATGCAAGACCTTGTAAAGAGATCAAAGAGAGGAGAATGGACAGAATAAAGGAATCCCATAAAGGATTTCATCTTGGAGAAGGCTCTGGCATGTCTCATCACTGGAATGATTAACCAGTGCATCAGCCACAAGTTTCCCAATGCTCTACCATGCCTACATTTTTGGCTATGGGAAATGAATGGTTTCAAGAGCATGAATCCCTTGAAGACTATTTTGAAGAATATGAGTCTCAAAATTAGAGATTCAAATATCACTTGAGTTTTCAAGAGTTTTGTCACATCAAGGACAATAAAAGGCCAAGGCATCATCATATAGGTGGTGGATCATTCATAATCATGATCGAAACCACACTATGGGCAGATTATTTTTTCCCAATTTTGATGGGTCATCCAAGTGTTCTACGAAATCTTGGGTAGAAAAACTTGATTTCTACTTTCAGCTGAACAAGGTTCTAGAGATGGAGGCTATCAAGATTGCAGCGCTGCACCTTGAAGGTGAAGCACATGACTGATGGTTCCATGGCCTTTCTACATTGGGTCATGCCAATGTGACTGCTTATTTATATTTCACTAGAAGGCTGGTGGAAATATTTGATAGAAGAGATAGAGAGGCACCATTCATGAGCCTTGCAAAGTTGAAACAATCAAGTAATACAGAAACTTACATCTTTGAATTTCTAATACTTTCTATTATGGTTCTTGATTTGTCTGCAGCAAGAAGGGTGTACATGTTCATTGATGGTTTAGATGAACCTCTTCATGGGTTGGTTAAATCTACCAAGCCCACTACCCTACATGATGCTATTGAAAGGGCTAGAGACCTTCAAGATGCCTTGCCAAAAGAAAAGGCAACTTTTCAGCATAAACCCTCTTTTCCTTCAAAGGGAAAGGAAGAAAATGTCGCTTCTTCAAAGGAGAGATCATATAAGAACCTATTGATGATGATGTCCAGAGAGATCTAAGAAGAAGGAAGGTTTTCTTCACTTACCAAGAATCATGGGCACCTAGACATAGATGTGCTGCTGGAAAAGCACATTACATAGAGGTCTTCTTAGATGATGAGGAGGAAGAAGAAGATGAACCAAGAAGAGGTCACAGTGCTGACATTGCAGGAGGAGAACCAACACCATCAAGAGATGGGAATGGAGAATTTGCTCCTATTGGAGGGGCTCTTAAATATTTGAGAGGAACACCTAAGTAATTTACCTTAAGAGTTCAAGGCTCCATCTTGAATCAGAGGGTTTTTGTTTTGATTGATAGTGGGGCTACCCACAATTTCATTGATGCCCAACTAGTGCAAAGGAGGGAAATACCCACTGATGCTTTTGAGGGATTCTCTGTTTTAGTCCCAGGAGATAGAATAATGCAATGCATGCATCATGTCACATCACTTTCAGTCACCATGGGAACATATACATTGATTGATCACTTCTTTGTGGTTGACGTACCTGACACCAATGTGATATTGGGTGTTCAATAGTTGATTACATTAGGGAAAGTCACCATTGATTAGGAGGCTTTGAAAATGGAATAGGTGGACAAAAAGAGTGGTGAGACTCAAATGATCAATGGCATGCATACATATCCCTCACATACCACTTCCACATAGAAAACAAAGATGGATTTGCGCAGTGGAAGCAAGGACCTTACGGTCCCATCTATTATGCTCATGATATTTGTTGGAACAGGATCTCCTACAAGCTGCGAAACTGGTCTGATTTTGTATATTTTTTATTATATTTAGTCTAGCGCAGGGGTTTTGGGGTGGGTTAAAGCCCTGAAAATATTGTAATGGGTCAAAGGGTAGACCTAAAGTCCACAAACCACGGTTTGCGGACCATAGGAAAAATTAGGCTAGATTTTTATAAATAGAGGGATATTTTGAATAGAAATGGGCAGAAGATGATGAGCTCTTGATGCGAATTGTGGCTTAGTAGATCTATTTGGGTTTTTGGGGGAGGGACTCCTGTTGGTTGTGTGCGCGGAGATCCCAAGTCCTGCTATGTGCGGACCCTGCTGCTATGTGCGCAGGTCGGGTTTGGATATTGTAAGAAGGAATCGACGGATTGATGAATAAGAAAGGTTGAATCTATGTGTATTGTTTATGCGAATCTGTGGTAATTGCTGCATTATGCGTATTTTGTGTTAAGCTGTGAAAATATTGTGTAAGTGTTTTTACCACATCTGGATATGTTTTGTTATGTTTTATGCAATACTATGCTAATGTCTTAGAAGTATATAATTTGTTGAGCACCGTAGTATAGTTGACCTTGCGCATGTGGATGTGAAGGAGACCTATAGATTTGGCTCTGAGATAGGCAATTCGGTCATCATAAAGTAGGACACAGCTCTACTTGCCTTACCTATCCTTTCTCAGGGTGCGGAAAACTAGTTCCAGCACCCACCCATACTACTTCGGGTGAGACTTTGACCTGCGCAAGTAGGTCACTTCCGAAAGGGCCAGTAGTATAGGGGTTTGTTGGCAAACCTTAACCTTTGAACCTGGGTCAGGACCCCTCAAGCCAAAAAATGGTTCCGTTGCCGGGACCGGGAGAATTTTGAGAAGGGGGTTGGGTAATGCTAAGAAAATCAGAGTAGGTATGAAAGAAGGGGTTAAATCTGTAGAAGGAACAGTTGCGCAAAACCCATCAGCTACACCGCCTTCAAGGCCAAGAAAGGGTAATACCTTGTCCGAAAACCTGCCAGCAGAAGATATGGTGGTGCGCTTTAATTTTCCCACCTTAAAAGGTGAGGGAGATGAGGACATGGATCGATTTTGGTTTGTTGGACTGGTGTGTTCCATAATGTAATGAAAATCTTTGTAAAGAACGATATCCTAGCTATGAAGAGAATACGGACATTATATACGATAAATATCTCAAAACAAAAGCATGTTGAACCCTTAGTTAAATTGAGAGGGGGGGTGAATCGGTTTAACAATTCATGGACTTTTAAAAACTTACTTTTCCTTTAAAACTTATTTTACTTTATTAACACCTTCATTTCATGATCAACATAATGTAAGCAATCTTTATTTATGAGCAGCAATTAATAAGCAGAGATTAGATAATGTACCCATTGATCTTAATATGTTAGCGGCCAGTATGAGAATAGATATATCATATCAACATGAACATCATGCACATAGACACCAGATATACGTGGAAACCCATAAAGGGATAAAGCCACATCTTATTATTGTTGTGATGCAAAGGCAAGCTCCAACTCCCTCTCACCACTGATTTTCTGTAGGCACCAACCTACAGGAGGCTCCAACCTCAATTCTGCAAGCTACAACTTGCAAGGAAGCTCCAACTCCCATCTATTTTCTGCAGGCACCAACCTACAGGAGGCTCCTACCTCAATCAGCTACAACTGACATTTTATCAAGCTACAACTTGATGTGGAAGCACCAACTCCCATCTATTTTCTGCAGGCACCAACCTACAGGAGGCTCCTACCTCAGTCAGCTACAAGTGACATCTATCAAGCTACAACTTGATAGGGAAGCTCCAACTTCCTTACTCTTTCAAAAGAAAAACACTTGCTGATTTACCTTGGATATCAGCTCTGTTCTATACCTTCTTCTCTGTTGTTCATCAACTCTTATATCAGACCTGCATCATCTCTGCTCAGCCCCTTCTTCTTCTTTTCTCAGCTCCTCCTTATTCACATTCTTCTTGCAACTTGCTTATTCTCTTCAACTCTCTTTAATTCTGCTGCACACTCTCTTCTTCTCTCACTCTTTTTTTTTATCAACACTTCTCCCTTTGTATATTACCCTGTTTTATACAAAATAGCTTCATGGTTGTTTGTATTCTACTAGGAATTTGAAATGGACAGCCATGTCTCTTTGCCTTCTGCCTTCTCATTTCTTTTCCAGCTCACTCAGAAAAATGTAACTGTAGGTATCAATTTAACATTACAGTGGGAATTTGTTCTCTCTCGGAGACTTTCCAATGCATCACAAACAATTAAAACAATTAAAAAATTTACATTCGAATTACAATGTGAACTCCAGCTCAACTCATTTAGTCTTTTGAATCGCTACGCATTTGTCTTTTCTTTGGCTGTCTTTGTCTTTTCTATGACTGTGTTTTATCTCCTTTTGGCTCTGTTTCCTTTTCTGTCCTCTGTGGGGGTGTAACTGTTGCATACGTGTAACTGTGCCTTTTAAATAAATAAAATGCAATTGCTGACTTTTAAATCAGGGCAATTCCAACCCTTTTCATGCCACGAGTGTCTTGTTGATGTGGCGAGTTCTGCAAGCGGAACATACATACACCACAGCAATCGTTGTATGTTAACAATCGCCCTCCACCTTAAGCCGAGGCCCGTGGGTCCATAGACCACGCGGCATATTTCAATATAATTGCAACCGTTACATAAAACAACTCTTGGCATTTATAACACCTTTTTAATAGCACAGTATTCACAATCCTTATCATGAACTATCAACAATAAAACCCTTTCTTATGTAACTTTCGGTGATTTAATAATAGACCCATTTAACATAAGAAACAACCTTTCGGGCCCACTTGCCGATCTTTGTCTATCCGCCGATGCGATGAGCTACCTCCGATGCGATGTATCACTCTTGATTACTTCCGATTACGATTAATCGCAATCACAAATCGCATTGTCAAGCTCCGCTGCCACACTTTCACTCTGATGCGATTGACCAGTGCCGATGCGATTAGATCGTAACTCAAACATATAAAGTCATAACTTATAGACCCATCAGGTCCGAACTTCAATCGCAATCGTAACATGTATTTTCCTGTTCCGATGCTCGCTTTAACTCCGATTGCGATTAGATTGTTCCAATGCGATCATGCCGGACTTCAAATACTTGTTAATCATAGTTTATAAGCCCATCGGGTCCAGACTTTGAACAAATGCAATCGGGGCACACAATAGAAAAGTTCCGATTGCGATCAGAACACGGATGCGATTTGCACATATTAACTCCCGCATATAACAGGGTCGGGTCCACCACTTCAATCGCAGCATATTACAAAAGACATGCGATCAATCGGAAAGTTCCGATTGCGATTAAGATCCTGCACGCGATTGAACCTATTAACTCCATCGTATAACGCCATCGGGTCCGCCAATTTCAAGATGCAATCGGGCCCAACACTTAAGATCTATCGATTGCAATTGGGAACTCGGATGCAATTAGCAATAAACTGTGGCATATAACTCGATCAGGTCCGGCCTTTGATCGGAGCACATAACAAAACTTCGTCGATTGAACCTTTTCTCCAATTGCGATTGGGGAGGGGTCCCACCATATAAAGCTTGGTTCTTATAATAAAGCGCTCCACTTATATAACTGATATATATGTATACTTTGCCGCTGGAGTTAAGCGATTCCTGGAATAATATTTGTGTTATATTAAATGTATAACGCCGGTTGGAGTGTGCGATTTCTGGAATAATAACGGCTCTGCCTCTGCCTCTGTTTCCCTGTCACTCTGCCTCTGCCTATATTGCTGTGACAACTGCTCTGCCTCTGCCTATCTCCTTTATATTCTCTTTGACTGCCTCTGCCTGTCTCCTTTGCCTGTCTCTACTATCTCTCTGTTTCTATCTCTTCTTCTTGTCTAATGCTGCTCCTTGCTTCTTCAAATGGTCCTGTCTCTGCTTCTCTTTGCTGCCATGCTTCTTCTTTTTGCTGCTTCTGCTACTTGACCTCTGCCTCTGCCTTTGTTGTACCTCTGTTCTTTGCCTATCTCTGCATCTGCTGCCTTCTTTGCACTACATTTCTTAAGCTCAACTCTTTTGTACATTATGTTGCCTCTACTTCTATTCACTTTCTCTGCTTTTTCTGCTGCTTCAGTTCCTCATCTGCCTTACTTCTTTTGCTGCCTTGCTACCTCTCTTCTTCTTTGCTATCTCTCTTTGTTTCATCTGCTCCTTGACTGATGCTACTCCTTAATTCTCCTGTTGCTGCCTCTTCTTCTTTAAATGACCTTGTCTCTGCTGCTCGACCCTCTCTACATCTTACTGCTATGCTGCTCTCTTTGCCTTCTTACTGCCTCAGGTGTTCCTCCTTTTCCATCTCCTTTGCCATCAATGACAACATTTCCAACAGAAGCACATCTATTTAAGATATTAAGGATGCCCTGAAACAACAATTCTGAAAGCCTGAGTCCTACTCACAGATCGTAGCAGATGTGAAAGATTTCAAGCAAGGAACGACTGAGTCGGTGTGGGAAGCTGATCAGTGCCTAAAGAAAGCTATCAGAGAAGAAGAATTTAAGTATGACGATAGACATCATATGGAGTGGTTCATCTCCATGCTGCTACCTCACCTGCGTGTACCTATGGGTCACCAGAATTTCAAATCACAGGACAAAGCTTTGGAAGCCGCTATGAAACTAGAAGCTACGCCCAGGGAAGATACTTCGTTAGGAGTACAGCAAATTCAGGAGCAGCTCGGGGCAATGCACATGGAGATTCAAGACCTATGAAAGGAACGAGGGAGGGAAGCTGGTGCAGATCTATGGTGCCTACGATGTCAAGTATCAAGACATACGAAGGATCTGTGCCCACTGCCGACAGACTACCTGCAAACAAGAGGACCTAACCCGATGCGCCCTGGACCAAGTAGGGAACCCAACCCAGCACGACTAGGCCCAAGTAGACCTGCATTATGGTGCGAGGATTGCCACGTATCCGGACTGCATGATAAAAACCACTGCCCCCGTCTGGGCGCATACGTCCCAGACCAGAAGAAATAATGGTGCCGATTCTGTCGGTCAGTAGGGCATGACGAGCAGAACTGTCAGACCTATGATCTAATGATAGATCGGGGGAACTTGTATAAGGTACATTCAGACCCCACGTCACCAAAAACCCCCGCAAGAATGGGCGGCTCCCCCTCTGGAAGCAGGGGAGGAGGCCGAAGTGGAAGTGCAGGTCGGAGCTGGGGGCTATTAATCTGCTATAGTTGTGGAGACATAGAGAAATTTGCGAGGAATTGACCGAACCCTACAAGACATTCCTACAGATACTGCAGATAGTTAGACCATACGCTTGAATACTGTCCAGTCTTGATAGCAAAAATATGGGAGAAGCAGCTACCACCTACATAGAATGTGCAGAGGGTTAAGACTGAGATGCGGGGTAAGGATCCAAGCGTAAATTTTGTTACGCGCAGTGGATTGGCTACTAGAGGGACTGAGGAGAAGGTTGAAACTAAAATGTTGATCCGCAAGGCAGTTAGCAAACAAGAAGGACTAGACCTGTACAAAGAAAGAGAAACGTTTATAGCACCTTGAAGGGACTTCATCGGGACAGAGGCATCTATGTCCCTACTCCCTGCAAACCTTAAGGCAGATGAGGAGGTCAAACCTTTCTTACAGGCATGTATGAAGTTGTTGCATAACCCAAAGGCAGTGAAAAATCTGCAGGCATTAATAGATAGTTGCGCAACAGGCTTTACCGTGTCCCCCGATATTAAATATGTGCACAAATTATACAGATATAAGAAACGCATTGGGAGGGAGATGCGGTTGATGACACAAATCGGCAATTACGAGATGGACTGGGTTATTTTGGACCTCAGATCGGATGCCAATGTATTACCTAAACAAACTTGGCAACGGATGGGTGAACCAAAGTTGGAATGGTCCACTATCCAGCTACGCATGGCTAATCAACAAAAGATCGTACCTTTAGGGAGGTTGTCAGGGATTATGGTAGATATCGCAGGGGTTAAGGTTTTGGATGAATTCGAAGTCATTCAGATTGTAGAAGATGCGGACCCCTACCCTACGCTACTAGAATTGGATTGGGCCATCGATATGAGTGGTATCATTAATATAAAAAAGAGAAGCATGGTGTTCGAAAATAACAATACAAGGGTGATCGTACCATTAGACCCTATGGAAGGTAACCACTACACTAAACCAGTACCCAAGGAGGAAGATGTGGACTATATCAATAAGTTAAATGTGCGGGACGTGATCAACCTGATAAGGGATGAAGGACCTTGCAGGGAGGAGGATAATGAATTATTATCTGATCCCGATGAGGAGATAGAGAATTGGCAGAACCGGTTGCATAATGTCTCTGTGCTACGTTTTCTTCAGGTCACAAAATAATTCCACTGCGTTTCCTCAGAGGTAAGGGACCTACCTTACTTTGATGGCTCGGGTAACATTAAGGAATTATTACAAGTATTCGAAGCTGCGGTCCCAAGGGAACAAAGGCTGGGGGATGTCAAACTAGCCATATGACAGAACCATACGCAATGGTGGGACACCCAGAAGGAAGCATTCCGGGATTGGGAAGAATGGCGTGCTATGTTGACCCTGCGCTTCGATAGACCATCGGCCCTGCAGGATTCTGACACGATAGCATGTAGTAAATCGCACTTGTATATGGCCCCTAAACTACCCACGTGGGACCTAAAGGAGCCAGGGATAATCGACTACTGCGGCCTAACCCCAGAAGTAGGTCAGGATGACCCACGAGCTACTTCCAACTCAAGGCTGTGCACACGTAGCACTGAAATGCACTCTACACCCGCTATCGGTACAAGAGGTAGAGTTCTCATCTATCCGACAGCCCCGACAACAAAAAAAAAACTGCGGTTAATCCTTGGCAACGCCAGTTATTACAGGAGGTTCATTCAGAAATATGCTCTAACTATAGCCCCTATGAAAACCTCACTTACACTGATGGTAAGATTCTCTGGGGATAATAGATTTCAGGAAACTTTTTCGTCAATCATAAGTTACCTAGAAAGCAAGTCTGTGTTGGGGGAGGATGCGCGGAAAATGCAGATGATTGACCCTAGCGTAGCAGATAGGCCAAGCACACAGGGGATGCGAAAACTAGCCGTTGAAAGGGTGACAATTGGTAAAAAGAAAAAGTTACCATTAAAGGGAGCGGCCTACGGGCATTTAATGAAACAACTTTTGGGGATTTTTTACCGTTTCCTTGGGGACACACTTCGATAAATTTTACCTTACCGTTGCACGATTATGGGTATTATAGAAGGGGCTAGATATTTCCACCATAGGTTTTGTCTCACTTGCATAGATTGCACTCACCATTTTTCTCTCGGAAGAACTTGAGCAATCATATTTTTTGTATCTGCACTATCCCTCTCATGTTTGGTCAACCTGCTCCATCCAATAGTAGTTACCTAGGTCTGGGATTTATCTTTCGCGCAAGGATGGTGGCCACTAACCCTACCGAACCTTTAGCCTTGACAAGGCCTGATGCTGAGGAGATAATGGACGTTGAGTCTGAACTAGAAGAAGTTCCCTCTACGCCGGTCATGAGGAAAGGAAAAGAGAAAGCACAAGGCTCAGGAAAAGCCCCAAAAGCTGCGAACTGGGCTACCAGGAAGCCTAGGACTTCTCCAAGGCACGCCAAGTCCCCGCCGGCATCTCCTCTGGATCAAGATGCACGGGAAGGTGCTCTTCTTGCTAATTTGATCAATTGGTTACCTCCCTTCGTTTGCCCACATAGATCGTCCACACAAATGCCAAAAAAATTGGATGTCTTGGTCACCTATTTTCAAACCCCCTCACCCCGGGAGAAGTCCCTGTCCTCAGTGATCCTTGTGGAAGACTCCATGAGGTCAAGCTGGATGATCACGACTTGGTGGACTCTGAAACCCTCCCTGAGTTGGCCCCCACGTTGTACTTCGATACGATCCGTATGAATGATGGGGTCACAGTGGTTCCTTAGCACTGGGTATGTGGCTTAGCTGGGTCTGAACTCTTGAATCTACTCCGGATGCCCCATTTTGGCCATTACAATGTCACATATCGGTTGGCTCATCAGTTGCTCGCCCTAATTCACGATAGCTGCTTGTGGATTTGGGACAGAGTCCTTATTGATGCTGCATTGATCCACAAGATTACAGACCTTCCTATGCAAGTGATGCACCCGCTAGAGAAGGTAGGCAAGAAGTACAACGCAGCTACTGCTACATTTGTGCGAAATTCCTACAATGTGAGTCACAATCAGCGAGGCTTTGTGATCTAGACTATCAATGATCTAGCTACCCAGATGGGTACTAGGCTCTTAGCCTATAAGCTAATGAGGAAGTGACAGGTACCGACTGTCCCTGCCTATGTTATTCAGTTAGCCGGATGATGTGCGAAGGGAGTCTCTTTCAATTGGGCTCAATATTTATGCGAGGAATTCCTGGCTAGTGTCCGTGAATCCCAGGAGCATAGGACGTCATTCTACTATTCATGGTTATTACTCCTTATAGCACTGGTCACCTGGGACATCCCTCCTCCCCACAAGAATGTGTGAAGGAGCTCAGTACGCTCATTTATGGGACTCTAAGGATGCGCATGGAGTTGAGGATAACAAATTTTTCTGGGTCCTCTTCCAGAGTAGCGTGGCAGCAGCCATAAATTCCCGACCCCGGCTGTCCCCGACGGTATATGACAAATACAAAAGTGTTGTAGCATTCCAAGTTACCATGCACCATATTCAGATCTGCAACCTCAACAATAAGACATGGACGGCACTTATGTATATGGTAGCAGATGAATAAATTGACCTGTTGATCTCACTATGGCCCCCTGCCTGGAAAAAAGGCTTCACAACCACTCGTGGGGAGCCCACGGAGCCCAGCTAGACGGGCTCAGACATAGCCATGAAAAAGGATACACAGCCGCTACAGACCACCGCGGCCAAGACTCAGGTAGGGTATGACAAAGATACCACCCCTCCCCACGGTACGAAGCAGTCAGGTGAGCTGGCACCAGGATCCCAAAAGAAACAGCGTGCCCACACGTAATATGATGCAACAGTCACACTAACTAACGGTGACCTCAAGCAAATCACGGACGTAGTCACAATGGCTACAGAAGAAAGTGGGCATCCATAGGGGCACAACAGAAGGCTGTGCTCGACACCCTCCAGGTTGAGCTCCGCGCCCTTCAGTTAAAAACGGATACGCTGCAGACCAGCGTTGGCCAGGCACAAACTCCTTTAGTAAATCACAGTACAACGCTAGTTACGGAATAAAGTCATCTCTATTATGTACCTAGCGCTGCCCTGGTAGGACCTTAGCTCCAAGCAAGAATAGGGATCCAGTTGGATTTGGCTAAGCTGCCCCACGAAGCCTTACAAGACCTCCACAACGATGTATTCCAAAAGATTAACCATCATGACCAGAAAATACACCAACAGCTTGGTACGGCCAAGCAGACCATCACGCAGCAAGCCACATATTTTCTCCTCATCGTTTCACAGCAGGCAGAGCTCGAAACAGTAATCCACCAGCTCTGCACAGAGGTTACAGACGAGATCCTAGCCACAGCCACGCCTCGGGCTAAAGTGGAAAAATTGGTTGCCGCACTAAAATATTCTAGGATGGAAATACACGTCGTCAAGACACAGCTGGAGCAGCAACTCACCAATTTACAGGTCAAATTGCAGCTCGAAATGCATCCAGAAATACAAGCCCAGAGCGCTGCACTAGTAACCAACGCAACGAACGTTATTTCAGGGCAGATTGCTCAAGGCGCCCAGTTGCTAGAGTCAACCATGCAACTTTGTACTATGTTCCAGCACGATCCAGTCCTCCGTGAAACAAATCAAGACTTATGGCAGAAGGAAGAAGCTTTCGAACAGGTCGCAGCTACGTTGCCCACCTTGGTGCATGCACAACACCTGGCGCATTTGAAGACCAGCAATGATCTCCAGGACGATATTGAGGAACTCCGATGCAAAAAGAACATCCTTGCGGAACGTCTGAAGCCTTGGGCCACCACAGCCCTACAAATTTCATAGGATGTCGATGGTGCGATCAAGCGACTAACTTAGACATTAGAGAGTGTCACCATGACAACTAAAGGACCGACCTCCTAGAAGCTGGTAGACATTGCATAGAGTACGACTGCCTAGAGTAAAGAAGTGTTACCTCTGCTGATCGCCACCATCCATACCCTATGTGCATAGATAGAGACCGCACCACCATAGTGACTCGGGACGAGTCACAAGATTGTGTTGGGGGACTGTTGGAACAGGGTCTCCTACAAGCTGCGAAACTGATCTGATTTTGTATATTTTTTATTATATTTAGTCTAGCGTAGGATTTTTGGGGTGGGTCAAAGCCCTAAAAATATTGTAATGGGTCAAAGGGTAGACCTAGAGTCCGCAAACCATGGTTTGTGAACCATAGGAAAGATTATGCTATATTGTTATAAATAGAGGGATATTTTGAATAGAAAAGGGTAGAAGATGATGAGCTCTTGATGCGAATTGTGGCTTAGTAGATTTGTTTGGGTTTTTGGGGAAGGGACTCCTTCTAGTTGTGTGTGCAGAGATCCCAAGTCCTACTGTGTGCAGACCCTGTTGCTATGTGCGCAGGTCGGGTTTGGATATTGTAAGAAGGAATCGACGGATTGATGAATAATAAAGGTTGAATCTATGTGTACTGTTTATGCAAATCTATGGTAATTGATGCATTATGCGTATTCTATGTTAAGATGTGAAAATCCTGTGTAAGTGTTTTTACCACATCTGGATCTGTTCTGTTATGTTTTATGCAATACTGCGCTACTGTCTTAGAAGTATATAATTTATTGAGCACCGTAGTATAGTTGACCTTGCGCACATGGATGCGAAGGAGACCTATAGATTCATCTCTTAGATAGGCGATCCAGTCATCATAAAGCCAGACGCAGCTTTGATTGCCTTACCTATTCTTTCTCAAGGTGCGGAAACCTGGTTCCAGCACCCACCCATACTACTTCAGGTGAGACTTTGACCTGCGCAAGTAGGTCACTGCTGAAAGGGCCAGTAGTATAGGGGTTTATTGGCAAGCCTTAACCACTGAACCGAGGTCAGGACCCCTCGAGCCAACAAGATTGCTGCATGGGACACTATTATCTAGTGGCAAACCACCTGATTCGGATTTTGTGGGAGATATCTCACAACGTGATGCTTCAAGCATGGATCTAGGAGGGATGGGAGCATTTGGAGACAATGATACAACGTTGGGAGCCTTGGTTAGGTTCAAGGAGGAGGGAGATCTTCTCTGAACATCATCATTATCCACTCTCATTTCAGATTATGCTCTCTAGGAGGAGATGCACGGAAGGAATGACCTTCCAACATATACCTTTCGCATGGGAGATGTCAAGGATGAGAGCAGCCATATGACATACATTTCTGTTGATAGATCATCAGCATTGCCACTATGAGAGATTGATCCATACTGGAAATCCAAACTATTGGTGGATTACTCCAAGGATCTGTATACATGCATGATACTTGATGACCAGCTACATGAAGAGGGCTATTCAGTCCAAGAAGGAGTCATCTATTATCATGGTAGAATATTCTTGTCTAGAGCCTCCAAGCTCAAGGAGAAGTTACTACATAGGGCCTATGAAGAGTTCTATTTCAACCACACATATTCCATGAGATTCTACAATATCATCATGAGAAGCTACACTTGGAAGGGCTTTGAAGGAGAAATATAATAGCATTTTCAAATATTTTGCTGAGATTGCAACAAGATGATGAGCTTAGTGAAAAGAGTCGCCTTCACTAAGTGGGCCCGTAGGCTATTTTTGGCGCAAGTCTATTTTTAGACTATGTCTATTTTTAGACATGTCGATCATATTCTATGAGTTGCAGGATGCTATTTGTGGATGGTTGGTCAAGTTGGAAAAATAGATGGACTTCTATTTTTATACATAATGGGCGAAATCTATTTTTAGATTTCCAGTCTAAAAATAGATATGTCGAATATTATTAGTTCTTAGTAATATTTGGACTATAAACATTATCTTATTCTCTTGGAGCACTTCAGTTAAGTGCACAGATGTGGCACAGGAGCTGGCAGAAGGAATTACACTATTCCTGAGGGTTAAGTGGAGCTATTTCATGGAGACTTCAATTAGAACTCATGTGACAGAGTTTGGTGGAGTTATTGAGGTAGTTGGTGGAGTTGTGTTCAGTTTAACTCAATTAGACACAGTTGAGCTAGTTGTATCTAGTCTAACTGACTGATACACTAGTGAGAGTGGTGTGAATTAATTATTAATTAATTCACTAAATATTAACTCATTAATCAATTGAAGAATACATTAGTTAACTATAGTGCATGCATAGTCTCAGTGGAGACCAGTGGAGAGGTAGGTGAAAGAGCAGGTTGACTATCAGTTGTGACTATAGTGTTGCATGAGTTTGCACCACACATTGATGGAGATGCCAATGAGGATTGCGTGAGCAAGGCTGGACCAATTCGAGTTCATTCAGAGCCCATATTCAGCAGGGATTGCGTAGTAGAGGCAGGCTAGCAGGTGGCAGAGATCGGTGCATGGTTTTGCTAGATCAGGACCTGATTAGTGTGTAGCGATTGGATTGTACTGAGAGATTTTGAGAAGCTTTGTATGAGGATTGTTACATGATCTATGACATATATTATATACAGATAGTTGGGGTTTTTAGCTTCAGGCTTTCTCGTAAATCACTGTGTTAATGTGTGTGAATTTTTATGGGTTTAATGGGTGCATGCAATTGATTTAATTTCCGCATATGATGATCAATGGTGGAATAGATTCTGTATTGTCCATGAAGTCAAATAGTGTATGATCAGGAGAATATTAGACATATAACATCAGTTATATAATTTCTACGGATGCATGTACCATGTGGGGATGGGCGACAACATAACTCTATGAAGAGTTAATTAGGCATCTCTTTCTCTTTTGCACATTGATGGAGATGCCAATGAGGATTGCGTGAGCAAGGCTGGACCAATTCGAGTTCATTCAGAGCCCATATTCAGCAGGGATTGCGTAGTAGAGGCAGGCTAGCAGGTGGCAGAGATCGGTGCATGGTTTTGCTAGATCAGGACCTGATTAGTGTGTAGCGATTGGATTGTACTGAGAGATTTTGAGAAGCTTTGTATGAGGATTGTTACATGAGCTCTATGACATATATTATACGCAGATAGTTGGGGTTTTTAGCTTCAGTCTTTCTTGTAAATCACTGTGTTAATGTGTGTGAATTTTTATGGTTTTAATGTGTGCATGCAATTGATTTAATTTCCGCATATGATGATCAATGGTGGAATAGATTATGTATTGTGCATGAAGTCAAATAGTGTATGATCAGGAGAATCTTAGACATATAACATATCAGTTATATAATTTCTACAGATGCATGTACCATGTGGGGATGGGGCAGCAACATAACTCTATGAAAGAGTTAATTCGGCCATCTCTTTCTCTTTTTGAGGAAGGGGATAGATCTAAGCACCACTCCATTTGCTTAAGGAGGAATTTTGGTGAAGAATATGCTCATGTAAATAATGTTTCATTTGATTATTGTTTTCATTATTTCACCATTTTTATGTAGGCCATAACTACAAGAAGGAGTATTGTACCTTATAAACTCCATGGCCTACTTTGGGCCACAAAAATTTCTGAACATGGCCACTCCCTGTTGGGTATGTGTTATATTCTTTCCACGAAAATTTTTGGTCCTTAATTTCCAGTGGGCGGTCGACGCCCATGGTTTTGTGCATGGTTTTGCACATGGTTTTGGGGTACGATGGTTTTCAGCCCCTGGTATTTTTGTAGATCTGGTCAAGGGAACTATGGTTATGTTCTAATCCAAGGTTAATGTATTAGGGTTTATGTATGCTTCAACATTATTATATATATCTTTTGTAACACTAAAAGGAATATAATGAAATATCAAGCTAGTCGTCCCGATTTGGGATCCAGGGGAAAATATCTCTGTTTATCTGTTTTATGTTTTATGCTCTCGCTATTGTTTATTTTCTGTTATAATATTCATGTGTAGATAATTTATATTCAGGGTTAAAACCTACACTCCCTTGGAGGAAAAAGGGAGATCTTGTTTCATGATGGGTGCATTCCTAAAGCACCAAAAATATCTCACACTTTCAGCCATAGTGAGTTGACTTGGACAATAAGTAAGTGGTGGGGAAACCACCTACCACATCTTGATTTAATGCAGTCAGGAGATGCACTGCGTTGGTTCCACATGTGGGACTATGACCCACCTCCATATGCACAAATTTCTGTTTGTATGTATTTGATTTTGATCCCATACATTGATGATGTACTTGTACTTTTTATGGGAATGTATGGAGGGAGGATGGGAGGTATGTATGTGCCCTATGGGATGGAGATTCTCCATGCATCTTATGCTGCATGTTTCAAGGAGAACATTGGGAAAGCCATGTTTGTTTCATTTGAGCTAGTGTCTCCTTATGGGATGGAATACTTACATCTCATGAGAACTTTGGAGAAGAAAATCATGGAGGGATGGATTGGTTAAAACTTAGCTTATGGAGGAAGCTTATCACATGTTGGTGTCACCAATGGAGGAGGAGAAGAGTTGTAGCACTCATCTTATCAGTTTCTTGAGGACAAACAACATTTGGGAGGGGAGGACTGTAATATTCCCAATTAGTCATGAGCTAATTGGAATATTCATTTTTGTTTTATTGCTTTGTTTAAAGAATAAAACATCAAAGGTGGTCCATAATAATCCTTAATAATGAATAAATAAATGCCAAATGTAAAAAGATAAATCTTGGCTGCTAAATCAAGCACCCTTAGGTGTGAAAGGGGCTGGACATTTTGACTGGGTCAACCTTGACCACATCTACAACGCTGTCATGGAGGAGTAGCCATCAATGAGGGACAACGCAGTTTTAGATGGAGGTGCCTTGTGTGAAAGAAGCAATCTCATTAGAAGTGGTTTAGGGTTTTGCAAGTTCTTGTCTTATAAAAGGAATGGGATGGAAACATTAGAAGGTTGTTGACGATTATCATATTTATGAATATATTGTCTATCTAGACATATATCTTCTTCTTGTTGTTTAGCTGATATTGAATGTTGTTTAGCATTGGTTGTTCCTGGTCGAGAATCCCACCTCTTCCCATTGAGTAGCTCTTGGGAGAGTTTATATTGCATTATCCACTATCTGGCTTAGGGCCAAGCTTCTTCTTTCAACTACAGTGTAGATCCTATTGAGGGTTTGGTTGTTTTTGCAAACTGGAGCAAGTGGAGATTAGATCTTTCATATCTAGTCCATTTCAGTGCTTCTTTTCAGTGGAGGAGGGTTCTACTTCATTGGGAGGACAGTATTGGAGTTCTTGAGAATCATTTTCAGATCTTGGCATGAAGCCCGCTTTATTTTGATCCCTACAGCGCAGTATACCTCTAGATCTATGTTATTTTTGTAGGTGCAGTTGCAGGGTGGTTCAGCACACCAGTTGGAGAGTGATTTTTTGAGTGTTGGGGATCTGCCCTTCACTTTGGGAGATATATTAGAGGAGATCATTCTATTTTTTATATCAGATCAGATCCACTTTCCAGATCTGAATATTTCTGTAGATCTGCAGTCTTAGATCTCATATCTACAACTTGTACATGGTGTTTTGCTAAAAACCCCAAGGGGGTTCATTAGAGGAGATTATATATTGTATGGATCTATTATATATCTGAATTTTTATGCACTTATCTGCTCTAGATCTGATTTTTAATCTACAGTTGTTGCAGACCAATAAAATAACACTGAAAGGCTTTTTCAGTCTTAATATATGGTTGCAGCACCTCTTTTTGAGGGTTTTCTTTCATTGGAGACTTGTATTTCCTGTTATGCATCTTATGGGCCATCTTTTACATCTATTTTTCTGCTGTAAATACATATGAAGGGTCTCCATATTGGCATCCTGCTTTGTCTATGATGATTAGCGTTATTTTCCTAGCATTCTGCATTGTTTTGATGCATTCCCAATTTGGGAATACTACCGTGGTATCAGAGCATCATCTTGGCACAACCTGTGCTTTCTAAAAATCCAATATGTCTTCTAAAGAAGAAGAGCCTCTTACTGACAGAGAGAAGAGGTATCTAAAGAGAAGACACATAAATTTTACACAAATGATAATGAAGACAAGGGTAAACCCCTTTATTTGGAGGAGAAGATGAAGATAAGGATTTCCCTAAGATCCTTCTTAGAGCCATGCAAGACCTTGCTAAAGAGATCAAAGAGATGAGAATGAACAGAATAAAGGAATCCCCTAAAGGATTTCATCTTGGAGAAGGCTCTAGCATGTCTCATCACTGGAATGATCAACCAGTGCATCAACCACAAGTTTCCCAACGCTCTACCATGCCTACATTTTTGGATGTGGGAAATGAAGGGTTTCAAGAGCATGAATCCCTTGAAGACTATTTTGAAGAATATGAGTCTCAAATCATAGATTCAAAGATCACTTGAGTTTTCAGGAGTTTTGTCACATCAAGGACAATAGAAGGCCAAGGCATCATCATAGAGGTGGTGGATTCATTCATAATCATGATCGACACCACACTATGGGTAGATTATTTTTACCCAATTTTGATGGGTCATCCAAGTGTTCTACGAAATCTTGGGTAGAAAAACTTGATATCTACTTTCAGCTGAACAAGGTTCCAGAGATGGAGGCTATCAAGATTGCAGTGCTGCACCTTGAAGGTGAAGCACATGACTGGTGGTTCCATGGATTTTCTACATTGGGTCATGCCAATGTGACTGCTTATTCAGAGTTCACTAGAAGTTTGGTGGAAAGATTTGATAGAAGAGATCCATAGGCACCATTCATGAGCCTTGCAAAGTTGAAACAATCTGGTAATATAGAAACTTACATCTCTAAATTTCTAAGACTTTCTGTTATGGTTCCTGATTTGTCTGTAGCAAGAAGGGTGTACATGTTCATTGATGGTTTAGATGAACCTCTTCATGGGTTGGTTAAATCTACCAAGCCCACTACCCTACATGATGCTATTGAAAGGGCTAGAGACCTTCAAGATGCCTTGCCAAAATCAAAGGAAAATTTTCAGCATAAGCCCTCTTTTCCTTCAAAGGAAAAGGAAGAAAAGGTTGCTCTTTCAAAGGAGAGCTCATATAAGAAACCTCTTGATGATGATGTCTGGAGAGATCTATGAAGAAGGAAGCTTTACTTCACTTGCCATGAATCATGGGCACCTAGACATAGATGTGCAGCTGGAAAAGCACATTACATAGAGGTCTTCTCAGATGAGGAGGAGGAAGAAGAAGATGAACCAAGAAGAGATCATAGAACTGACGTTGCATGAGGAGAACCAACACCATCAAGAGATGGGAATGGACCATTTTCTCCTATTGGAGGGGCTCTTGCATCTTTGAGAGGAGTACCTAAGTACTTGACCTTAAGATTTCAAGGTTCCATCTTGAATCAGAGGGTTTCTATTCTGATTGATAGTGGGGCTACCCACAATTTCATTAATGCTCAACTAGTGCAAAGGAGGGCAATACCCACTGATGCTTTTGAGGGATTATCTGTTTTGGTCCCAGGAGATAGAACAATGCAATGCATGCATTATTTCCCATCACTTTCAGTCACCATGGGAACATATACATTGATTGATCACTTCTTTGTTGTTGACATGCCTGACACCAATGTGATATTGGGTGTTCAATGGTTGATTACATTAGGGAAAGTCACCACTGATTGGGAGGCTTTACAAGTGGAATGGGTGGAAAAAAAGAGTGGTGAGACTCAAATGATAAAAGACATGCATACATATCCCTCACATACCACTTCCACACAGAAAACAGAGATGGATTTGTACAATACAAGCAAGGACCTTACAGTTCCATCTATTATGCTCATGAGATTGTTGCATGGGACATTATTATCTAGTGGAAAACCACCTGGGAGGCCAGCTGATTTAGATATTGTTGGAGATATCTCACAAAATGATGCTCCAAGCATGGATCCAGGAGGGATGGGAGCATTGGGAGACAATGATACAACATTGGGAGTCTTGGGTAGGCTCAAGGAGGAGGGAGATCTTCTCTCAACATCATCATTACCCACTCTCATTTCAGATTATGTGCTATGGGAGGAGATGCATGGAAGGAATGACCTTCCAACATATACCTTTGGCATGGGATATGTAAAGGAGGAGAGCAGCCATATGACAGAAATTTATGTTGATATATCATCAACGCTATCACTATGGGAGATTGATCCATATTGGAAATCCCAACTGTTGGTGGATTACTCCAAGGATCTATATACATGCATGATACTTGATGACCAACTACATGAAGAGGGATATTCAGTCCAAGAAGGAGTCATCTATTATCATGGTAGAATCTTCTTTTCTAAAGCCTCCAAGCTCAAGGTGAAGTTTCTACAAAGGGCCTATGAAGAGTTCTGTTTCAACCACACATATTCCATGAGATTCTACAACATCATCATGAGAAGCTACACTTGGAAGGGCTTTGAAGGATAATTATATCAGTATTTTCAAAGATGCATGTACCATGTGGAGATGGGGGAGCATCATAACTCTATGAAAGAGTTAATTCAACCATCTCTTTCTGTTTTTGAGGAAGGGGATAGATCTATGCACCACTCCATTTGTTTAAGGAGGAATTTTGGTGAAGAATATGCTCATGTAAATAATGTTTCATTTGATTATTGTTTGCATTCTTTCACCATGTTTATGTAGGCCATAACTCCAAGAAGGAGTATTGTACCTTATAAATTCCATGGCCAAATTTGGGCCACAAAAATTTCTGAACATGGCCACTCCCTTGGGGGACAAAGGGAGATCTTGTTTCATGATGGGTGCATTCCTAAAGCACCAAATATATCACACACTTTCAACCATAGTGAGATGACTTGGACAACAATTAAGTGGTGGGGAAACCACTTACCACATCTTGGTCTAATGCAGTCAGGAGATGCACTGTGCTGGTTCCACATGTGGGACTATGACCCACCTCCATATGCACAAATTTCTATTTGTATGTATTTGATTTTGATCCCATACATTGATGATGTACTTTTAATTTTTATGGGAATGTATGGAGGGACGATGGGATGTATGTATGTGCCCTATGGGATGGAGATTCTCCATATATCTTATGCTACATGTTTCAGGGAGAACATTGGGCAAATCATGTTTGTTTCATTTGAGCTATTCTCTCATTATGGGATGGAATACTTACATCTCATGAGAACTTTGGAGGAGCAAATCATGGAGGGATGGATTGGTGAACACTTAGCTTATGGAGGAAGCTTATCACATGTTGGTGTCACCAATGGAGGAGGAGGAGAGTTGCAACACTCACCTTATCAGTTGCCTGAGGACAAGAAACATTTGGGAGGGGAGGACTATAATATTCCCAATTAGTCGTGAGCTAATTGGAATATTCATTTTTGTTTTATTACTTTGTTTAAAGAGAAAAAGATCAAAGGAGGTCCATAATACTCCTTAATAATGAATAAATCAATGCCAAATGTCAAAGGATAAATCTTGGCTGCTAAATCAAGCACCCTTAGGTGTGAAAGGGGTTGGACATTTTGACTGGGTCAACCTTGACCAAATCTATAGCGTTGTCATGGAGGAGTGGCCATCAATGAGGGACAACGCAGTTTTAGATGGAGGTGCCTTGTGTGAAAGAAGCAATCTCATTGGAAGTGGTTTAGGGTTTTGCAAGCTCTTGTCTTATAAAAGGAAGGGGATGGCAGCATTAGAAGGTTGTTGATGATTATTATATTTCTGAATGTATTATCTGTTTAGACATATATCTTTATCTTTTTGTTTAGCTGATATTGAATGTTGTTTAGCATTAGGTGTTCCTGGTCGGGAATCCCACCTCTTCCCATTGAGTAGCTCTTGGGAGATTTTGTATTGCATTGTCCACTATCTGGATTAGGTACAAGCTTCTTCTTTCAACTACAACACAGATCCTATTGAGGGTTTGGTTTTTTTTGCAAGATGTAGCAAGTGGAGATTAGATATTTTAGATCTAGTCCATTTCAGTGCTTCTTTTCAGTGGAGGAGGGTTCTAATTCATTGGGAGGACAGAATTGGAGTTCTTGAGAATAATTTTCAGATCTTGGCATGAGGCCAACTATATTTTTATCCCTACAGCGCAGTATACCTCCAGATCTGTGTTATTTCTGTAGGTGTAGTTGCAGGGTGGTTCAGCACACCAGTTGGAGAGTTATTTTCTAAGTGTTGGGGATCTGCCCTTCACTTGGGAGATATATTGGAGGAGATCATTCTATTTTTTATGTCAGATCAGATCCACTTTCCATATTTGAATATTTCTGTATATCTACAGTCTTAGATCTCAGATCTACAACTTGTACATGGTGTTTTGCTGAAAACCCAAAGGGGGTTCATTAGAGGAGCTTATATAGTGTATGGATATGTTATAGATATGAATTTTTATGCACTTATCTACTCTAGATCTGATGTGTAATCTACAGTTGTTGCAGACCAATAAAATAATGCTGAAGGGCTTTTTCAGTCTTAATATATGTTTGCAACACCTCTTTTTGAGGGTTTTCTTTCATTGGAGACTTGTATTTCTTGTTATGCATCTTATGGGCCATCTTTTACATCTATTTTTCTGCTATAAATACATATGAAGGTTCTTCATATTGACCTCTTGCTTTGTCTATGATGATATGCGTTATTTTCCTAGCATTCTGCATTGTTTTGCTGCATTCCCCATTTGGGAATACTACATCATTCAAATTAACAGTGTCTGTGTTTTCCCCTATGTTTAGAGCTTTCATTACTTGAATATGTATAGATTTTTGTTCATTAATTTTGTTAGAGGAATGGGAATTTTTAGTTTTTCTAATTCATTCTCAATGTTGAAGGATGTTTGAATCTTACTCAAGTTCCAAAAATCAGATTTATCAACGATTTCTTTTGATACATGTTATTTTTGCTGACTGGTGGTTGGGATATCAGTTTGAGTAGTTTTGGAAGTATTATCAACTATCTTTTTAACAGTAGTTTCTATTGTATTTTTGCCAAAACTATCAGCATTTTTCTTGGTAGAATTGTCTGTGATTTTCTTAACAAAGGTATCAGAGGTTTTCTTAGGAGGACTCTCAAAATTCTTTTTGTTGGGGGTATCTGGAGTTTTCTTACTCCTAAGGTTATATTGCCTATGGACTTCCATAATAAAATTTTCAAATCCCTGTTTTTAATCATCTGATTCTTCTGAATCAAGCTCAGTTTGGGAAAGTTGAAAAATCTCTTATTCTTCTTGAGTGAGAAAAATTGTTTTATCATCATTGATACCCATCAAATTTATTTGGTTATATTATACCTCTTCTACAATTTCCCCATCATCATCAGAATAATTCTTGTGAAATGAAGGTCTAGTTTGTTGATCTGGGCCCCTTTGTTCCCTTTGTTTGATTTGGGGAGGATTTCTTCTAACATTTTGATTACGATTTTGAGGTGCAAGCTAGTTTTCTCTAGGAGCAGACCTTTATGTTAGATTAATCCTTGTCATCATTCTTTCTACTTTTCTAACTAATAAATCTATTTTGGCATTAAAAAAAAAGAAGTTGAGGGTTCTTCTTTCATAGTCACTCTACTTTTAGTTCTTATCCTAGCCCTTTTTGTTAACAAATTGACTTCTACACTCGCTACATCCCTTTGCATTTCTTCTAACGTTGAGGAATTTATATCTCTCAGATGATAAGACATGTCTGCCTCAAATCCATCTGGGATTTTTATTAAGGCTAGACCTTGTGGTGGTTTAATATTTGCAGGAATTGCATTATATACACTATTGAATCTAGTGCAATAATCCCATACACTTTCCCCAGGTGCCCTCCTAATGCTTTCATATTCTGATAGAATCAAAAGAGGGTTATTTTTAATTTCCCATCTATTAAGGAATATTTGATGGAATGTAGGTATATCATTGATGCTAGTAGGATGCAAGGATTTAAACCATTTCCTAACTTCTCCAGTGAGACTTTATGCAAACAATCTCATTTTGAGATTTTCCTCATCTACTTCCTGAAGGTCAAAATTATCATTCATCCTATCTACATGTTGTTGAGCAGTGATGGGTCCAGTTCCATCAAACTATGGAATCCTTGTTTGATAGTCCTGTGGCATGTTTGCCAAAGGACCTTGAAGAGAAAGTGGAGCATATTTGGCTGCCATTATAGGTATATGAGGATGAAAAATATGTGGGTTAATCAAAGGTGGTTGTTCGATGAAAGGTGGAGGTTGAATCAGAGGTGGAGGCTGAACTGAAATTTGAGGTTGTGGTGAAGATGAAGGTTGTATTGTGGGTGACGATTGGCGAGAGGATGGATTTTGAGTTGCTTGATTAGAAATTACAGGGGTAGTAGTGGAAACTGTTAGCCACCTATACAATTTGTTATACCAAAATGTGGCTAAATAATTTTTTGGAGCCTTCAAAGAACAAATTTTATTGCAAAAAGTGTTACCTATTGAAGACTCTTGAAGGCCTCATGCCTCTGTCCAAAATCTTCCCTGATGTGCCCATTTTTCACTTGTAAATTCTGCCTGATTTCATGAGGAAGCACTTCTGCAAAATCATCCATTTTCCCCTACTTCCACTTGAAATAACTAACCTCCATTTTGCTCCCCTTTTCCTCCATAAAACTCCCACCATTGATTGATGCCATCCAACGGCCACGCTCCTCCCTGCACCCTCTGAAGCAGTAAAACCAAATAACGCAGGATTTTTTAATGTCGTTTTGTATTGTGCAGGTGTTTGAATGAAATTCAGTTTTATGAGTTAGGTTCTATACTTCGTGATCAGCTATCGATCACTGGAAGGATCGATAGCGCTTTAGTATGGTACTGTAATGTTGTTGCCCGTAGAAGCTGTGAACCTTGTCCAAAGGAAGAAACCCGCTTATAGAAGAAATAAATCGGGAATGAGTTAATGGAGCTCCAGGTCCGAGAGTTGAACATGAGTTTAGTGAACCAGAGTGAACAGGAGGAAGGGGGTTAACCCCATGGTTAATCACTATACAAAACCGGAGCAGTTTTGATCGCACCGCCTTTATGGGGTAAGCTATATTTCCAATTCAAGCGCGACACATGCTAGGAGCTGACACGTGGCCCTGAGCAGTTTGGAGATACCGCCCTCCCTGGGTGTTAAATATCGACTGTGAGCTCAGTGCAATATTGGTGTGCACCATCCGATCTGAGGCCGGCTCATCGGACAGTGATTGCACCCAAAAGAAGCTCGGGGGATAAACTAAGGTACGGTGCATTCCTCAAAACATCTCCGTCGTCGATCTGATCTGCAAATCGACGACCCACAATCAGTCGCCCTAGTCCCTATGGCCACGACAGCAGTCAGCGGTCCCACAGAGCCGGTGGTCCCAACGCCTATTCAACATCCACGCGGCAACATCGGATTGGAGCGGGTCTTGTTCGGTCGCTCGCATGGTCATGAAATCCGGACCCTGGGAGCTTTATAGGGTGGATTTAATAAACATTTTGGGTCACAAACACCACGACATCAACAGGCACCTTTTGTGACCCGAAATGGTTATACAACTTGGTTTTATCGGAGTTTTGAAGTCTGGGGTATATTATTTGGTAAAAAAGGGTGTTTTAAATGGTTTTTTCCATTATACTAAAGAAGGGGCCAAAGGCTGGAGTTTCAATTATCGCGCCTTCGATCCTTTAAAATGAAGCCATCCATGGGTTAAATTTTCACGTCTCATCAATGCTTCAAAGGCATTGATGCCTCACGATCCCTGCGCAGCACTGCACACCAACAAGACACAGTAAATAAATCACAAACAAAGAGTATCAGTGTCGAAAACAGAACGCACTAGAATGGAAGATTGAAGACAAATTTATGAGGATTACGGCTAAGATTGATTATCAAAAGCCTAATCCTCCCAATTAAGACACAGTTAAAAGGAAATCAAAGTGTTTTATCAGACAGAAGGCCTCCACCGCCACATCTGAGGCAAATTGATTCCTCCCAGCTACCACAAGCACCACCTGTGCCTCAAAGCATTCAAACAGAGGCTGAAGTTATTGATCAAGATCAGATATTTTCCTCAGCGCAACCAGAGAGTTAATTCTGCAAATAAACTTAATGACAAAACATCAGCAGAGTTACTTTAACATAACAGAGAGCCTCAAAGGTCAATAAGAGCTCCCACCGAGCTTAATCTTAAATGAAAAACATTAATACGGTCAGAAACATATGTAAACTTCTTTATCGAGCCCCACAAAGGCTGAGAAGCTATTAAGACTGTATTAATTATCTTTGGAGATTTTTTATTAGATCTCACCTCCTCATTCTTCTATAAATAATACTGGAGAAGATGAGGAAGGGGTTGGTTGCAGAACTTTGAAATAGACTTGAGCTTGAAACTTCTGATTGTAAATAGTGTCCACTGGCTCTTGAAGCTTTGTTTGTGATAGATAAGTTAGTCCGAGAAGTGTAGATGATTGCTAAACTAAAGCATTGAAATTAAATCTGTAACTGGTTTGGAGCATCAATACAAGCTGATTTATGGGATCCTGGTCTATGTCGACGGTGATGTTATTTCTTATTATAAATTGTTATTTTGTTTCTGTTTTCACTGTGTTCATATTCTCTTGTAAAGAACAACATGCATAGAGTTAGGACCTACTGTATATCAGTACCCTTCTCTGACTGAAAATCTTTATCTAAATGTTTTCTTCAAATTTGTGTTATTGAGGAATGATCTAATTCAGTTTAAGCATAGGAATGTTAGTGTTCCCTCGTCCTACTATCTGAGCTAGTTGTTATTCTTAAATGTTATTTTCAGTATATGTTAAGTAGAGATGAAATAAGGAATATATGGTGTACCCTGGTCCTAGTTTTATCCCAAAAGACTGTCTGAAAGTTTCCCTTGGAATGTGTCAAAAGCTGGCTAGTTTGAAAGTACTTACCAGATCTTAGGCCATTCTTTGTTATCTTTGTGTTTTTCTTGAAAGTTACCAAGTAAAGCAGAGCTAGGAGAGGATTTGTGGTGAGCTCGGCCCGCTAGTTTCTACTCCAACAGTTGCCTTCAATTTTCCCTCTGTTTTTATATGTTTTCTATCGAAAGTGTATCAAAGGCTAGCTATTTTCGAAGTAATTACCAGATCCTGGATCGCTTTTATGTCTTTCTTAAGTGTTTTTCAAAGGTTGGCTAGTTTCAAAGTACTTACCAGATCCTAGGCTAATCTTTGTTCTTCATTTGTTTAATTCCCCTTCTTTTTGTCTCATTTCATTCCATAAATCAAACCTTAAAGATATCCTTAGACATAGATGACTTGCCCCATGGACCACTCTTGCCCCTTTTTGTTTCAATTAAACCCTATTATGACTCCATAGCCTAATGGACTAAAACCTACAATTATCTGTCTTTTGGCCAAAGATTTTTTTGATTACTTGCAACTTCACACCTTTGAAACTCTTTGCATTTATAATTTTCCACTCAAGCCATAATCATGCTCAACCATCCAAAAACAAAACAAAACCCTCGGCCCTCATAACTAGCCTAACATCATTGACATAAAATTTCAAAGACAAATCCAATCTTTGCACTTATTGGAGAGATCCCTCTCCGAGTTCAGGAGGGCTAGATCCTAGAATCCCAAAGTGGTTGAAATAATGTTGTTTTTGTGATTGGACTTTGCCAATCTTGCTAATTACAGATACCTAACATTTCTGGCGACTCCGCTGGGGATCTGAGTGATTTTCATTTCAAATAATCATAAGACATTAGAATTTCCTGTCTTTCAAATGAAATTTGTTCTGTTAGCTGGTTAAATTGTTAGGCATAACATCTCTGGCCAAAAAGCATTGTTTAGTGAGTAAAATCAGCCCTTTCCAAGCACTACCAACACACGGTAATCATGAAACTTGTTTGAATCAGTGACAAACTAGGCAAAACCTAGGATTCTCATAAGAGTTTGTCTAACCTTGAAAGATCAGTTGGCTTAGCCATAAGAGTAGACTGTCTTTGTCTCATAACCGTAGCTAAGTTTTGAAACAGATTTAGGACACTCTTAACAACCAATAGGACTGAAAAATAACTCAGAAAACCCAAAAATATTTCAGATTGGTATCTAATAAACATGGTGGTGGACCATAAAACCTTTTACCTCCTTAGGAGCTAAAAACTTCCACTTGGCGACTCCATAATCCTTAACAAGCCTTAAGACTCCACTGGGAAGAACTCTAATCATCATAATATCATTCAAACTCAATTAGAGGACTGTAGGATTTAAATTTGTAAAGCAGATTAGTTGACCTTTTTAAACATTGTCATACCTGGTTGAAATTTTCTTGTTTATTTGGGTCTGAAAAACACAACATAATGGCTCCTAGAAAGATTCACACTAGAGCCTATCCTGACCCTGATCCACCTGAGATAGTTGATAACCTAGAAAGTATCCTTAGGAAGTCTCCTAGGATTAAATTATCAACTGTTTTCAGATCACCCTTGAGAGTTAATTCAGTTCCTGAAAATATTTCATCTCTACAACAATCACAAGTTGACTTAGTAAATCCCTTTAGAACTAGGTCATTTGATGATATAACTCAGCTAGATTCCAAGTCTTCACTTTCATCTCCTGAAACAAGTGAACATCCTGGTAGTAGAGAAACAACACCTCCTGATTTACATTTCCTTCATAATTTAGGTGTCTCTCATCCAAGATCAGCTTAGAAATCTACTGTTGTTCCATCCACATCTGTTCACCAAACATCCACTGTCCAAACCACAACACTTCAGCCCACTTTACCTTTTGTTAATACACCTCTTGTGAATCCACCCCCACCACATATCATGGCAGCATGGTATACTCCCTTAGTCCTTCCTGTACCATTAGTCAATCTACTGCAGGACTATCAGTCCAAAATTCCATTATATGATGCTAGTAATGCTACAACTGCATCACAACATGTGGATAAGATGAATGACTACTTTGACATAAATGAAATTGATGATGATTCTGTCAAAATTAGACTATTTTCTCAAAGTCTGGGGGGGAGAAGTAAGAAAATGGTTCAAAGGCTTAACCCCCCATAATATCAATGATCTCCAAGCCTTCCATCAAACATTCTTAAACAAATGGTAAGTAAAGAAGAATCCTCTCCAGGTCCTTTCTAATTACAAGAACCTCTATAGAAACCCGGGGGAAAGTGTACAAGCTTATTGTACCAGATTTAATAGTGTGTATAATGCCCTTTCCCCAGATCTAAAACCTCCACAAGGCTCAGCTCTAAACAAGTTTCCTGAAGGGTTTGACCCTGAGATGGCCTATCAGCTGAGAGAGAGAGAGATCCTGCAACTCTTGAAGAGATGCAAAAATGTGTTGTTGCTGTGGAAGTCAACTTGATGGAGAAGAGAGCAAGAATGAAAAATGAGAAGAGAGTGTCCTTTAGAGAGGAATCTACACCCTCTACTTCCAGCTCAAAAATGGAAAGAATGATGGAGGAGCTTATAAAAGAGATGAGCATAATTAAGAGAGCACAAGCCAGTCAAAACCAAACTGCTCCTCAAAACAGAAACTAGAACCAGAATCAGAATTTTAGAAGGAACCAACCTCCAAACAGACCTAGGGAAGATGATCAACAGATCACTCCTCCCTTTCATCAAAACTATGTAAGTGAGGTTGAGGAAACAGATGAAATTACAGAGGAAGATGATATCAACATGCTGGGGGTAGATAATGATGACTTTGAAGTCCATTATGATAGAAAACAAGGTCTTTACACACCTTACGATGATAAAAGAAATGAGGATGAAAGTTATTATCAAGACATGGAAAATGTCATCATAAAGTCTCAAAGAGAATATGACCTTAGAAGCAAAACCGGTCAACAAACTCCCAACACCAAAACCTCTAAAAAATCTTCACAAAACAGCACTGCAACCAAGCCTAAAGTTGTCAAACAGAAGGACAAAACAATAGTTGTTAATTCTGATAAAGGTAGAGAGAAAGGCACTCAAAACAATGAAAAATAGAGTGCGGACATTAGTAGTACTAACACTTCAGCTAGTACTCCTGTTAAAACCATTTTGTCAAATTTAAATAGAACAAATTAGAAAACTAATGTTGCTGATAGACTAGCAACTAGTAAGGCTGAAACAAGTTTTTCAAAGAACCAAATTCCTTTCAACCTAGAGCAGAAAATTTCAAAGATCAAAATCTTTGTTCCCCTGACTGAGTTAGATGCCCAGAATGTATATAGGACCCAAATTTTGAAGGCTTTAAAATTTGAGGATAATAATGACACAGTCAATATTAATGATGACCAACCAGAGCTTATTTTTGGTCCTAAGATTGAAGGTAAGTATCAAGAGGGACCTGTTCCTCCCTTTTATGTAAGTTTAAATGTTCATGAAAAAATTTTGCACAACGCTATGCATGATTCCGGGGATTCTCATAATTTGATGCCTAAAGCTGTGATGGAGAGCCTGGGTCTAGAAATCACTAGACCTTACAAAGACCTATACTCTTTTGACTCTAGCAGAGTAAAATGTTTGGGTTTAATCAAAGACCTCTGTGTTAACTTAGCCCAGATTCCAGCCAAATTTTCAGTCATGGATATTGTTGTGGCTGATGTGCCCCCAAAGTATGGAATGCTATTATCTAGGTCTTGGGGGGCTAAGTTACAAGGAACCATGCAGATGGATATGACCTATGCGACCATCCCTATGTTTAATCAATCAAGAAGACTTTACAGGGAGTCCCATATGCAGTACATGGTTACTAGTCAAGAAAGACCCCAAAACTCTCCCCTATATTCTGTAAACACAGACCTTGATTCATTCATCCTTTTTAATGATGAAAAAGTAACTTTAACAGAGTTAATGACCGATAGAGAGGAGGAGGTAGGCACCACAGAAATGACTAAATAGTTTTCCGAACCTATGAACTTTATTGAAGCAAACACAGGTCTTGAACTGCGTGTTAGAGTCGGTCCTTACAGCCCTCCATCAGAGATCTTTTCGCTTTTTGCATATCATTCTTAGGTGTCTCGCTCGTTCCACTTTGTTGCATTTCGCTAGGGGCATGCCATTGGCTGACGAGAGGGTCTGGTCTTCTTGTGTTTCCTCATGATTGTACCTGCAGGGCTAATTAAAATTCCTCAAAAATCACTGAAGTTCAGGTCACATCATTTATGGTCATGAATAATTATTTTTGTCAAAAAAAAAAAAGTCTTTAGTCCTAGAGTCTAGGGTTTTCAGTCTTTAGCTACATGTAATAAAATCCCGCAGGCCATGAGGTTGGTTTCAAAAGGTTCCTATTTCACGTTTTTATTATCAATAACATTTGAAGACATTTCTAGTCCAAAACTCTGTTTTGGAACTAGAAATTGTCAAATTTCATTTTTTGTAATAATTGTATTTGTTTCACCATGAGAAGTTCCAGAGCAAGCCTCTGATATTTTCCAAAGCCAAATGCCAAATCCCTGCAAAAAACAACCAGGGGTCATCAGTCCAAGACTCAGAAAAAAGCAAGGAAAAGCCAAAGGACAGCATTGTTTTAAGTGATCAAATGACAAAGTGCCGAACATTATAAAAGTGGGTTATGGAGCAAATTTAAAATCAAATCTGATTTTATGAGATATTTTTCTACACATATAAGCCATGTAAGACAATTCATTTGCACAAATTTTCAAGGCAGTGTTCGAATTGGTGAATTTGAGGGCCGAAAATGTGTTTTACAAAGCTGTGGACCGGAGCTGGAGGTGCGCGCTACGCACAAGAGGCGCACTACGCGTTGGGCCTCCCCAACCTGTGTAAATTTACAAGTGCGCTATGCACATGCAACGCACTACGCACTGGGTAAGAGCGCTACGCATATAGTCTCAGAGCCAAATTTTTTGCCCTTGCGTCCAGTTTCATGCAAAACGCCTCAATCGGCTTGCAAGTAGGTTCTTCAGGATTGTTAAGTGATTTTTGAACATGATTGTGGTGTTTTCAAAGTGGGGAAACAAGTATTTGATGAGGAGAAATGTGTAAACCCTGTGTTTATTTCAAATTCATTTCTTAGGGTTTTGAAAGATATGTTGATAGTCTTGTGAAGGGTTTGCAAACTTGTGTGGTTGATATATATGCTCATGCCCATATTGTCTGTGGCACCCCTGCTCATTATTTACATCATCCTCACACCCTTTCTTTGCCATTACATCACTGTTGTCACTATGATTGCCATCGTCATTTCAGCACTGCTCATTATTCATGTTTTCACATGGTCTCATTTTCACTTGTCCATATCCTCCATTGACATTGTCGAAACACCGCTGTCATTGTTATTATCTCACTATGGTTATTGTCACATTGTTTTTCATTCTCCATTGAAGAACAGAGTCCCGTATCCACTGCTCCCTTGACAAATCTAAACTACCATTGCAAAAGTTGTACCCTACACTACAATCTTTTCTACTCATTTGTCAAAACCTTTTATAATCAAAGTAGTGACTGTTTTTATGCTGATCCACTCGACAGAGCCATTACCACTGTGGCTTGTTTTCCTATGATACTTTGATACATATGTGACATATTTGGGTTTTGAGCATACATTGAAACTTTTGTCTTCACTACACCTATATCAACATACATATTGCAGACATCTTATTTTCAAAGCCATGTCAGAGACGGATTCAGTTTATGAGCAAGAGTATGACAGTGATTCCACAGCAGAGGGTAACGTGCCACGGAGGTCTCACAAAAGTGGAAAAGGTGGTAAGCATCTCAGGGAGGAGCCTACTTCTTTGGCTCAATTGCAGGCTTGCCCGCTTGCAATGGATTGTTTTCAGCGTCAGTCATGTTTCCAATACTGTGAGATGATTTCACAAACCCAACATCATCGTGAACTAGCTCGTCTATTTGTTCTACATTTACATGATGGCCGTGTAAACCTCGCCGGAGTAGATTTCATTCTGTCACCAGAGATTATTTCTCAGGCCACCGGGATACCAAATATAGGAGAGGAATGGAACAAACGTCAGCAGTTAGAGAAATTTCACTATGAGCCATACATCAAACCTGGGTTTATGAGGCACCTGAGCAGGGTTTTTCCTTTCAGATTCCTGAAGGATGAGTTTGCACCATTGATGAAACTCATCATTCGGTATTTCAGTTGCGAGGGCAGATTCTCACGTCTCTATGCGTACCATGTCCATTTGTTGATGCATTTCACGAGGGTACGTATGATGAACATTCCATACTTCATGTATCGCAACATAGAGATGATGATATTTTTGTACAGAAGAAGACCCCAGCACAGGAGCATAGAAGTATATATCATTACGCGCTGATCAAGATCGTAGTGGTACATCAGTTGACACAGCAGGGCATTACTTGGGAGGATTTCATCTCCCGTGACTTCTTCACAGCGCCACAGCCGCCTCCCGAGGTATTTCATGATGAGAGAGAGCCTTCACATCAGCCGGACATCCCTGAGATCGAGCATATCAGTGCTCTATTGTATGTGACATACCAGCGAGGCCACAGGGCCTTATTTGCAGCTACACGACGAGTACTATCTCCACCCGGGGTGGAAGGGGTCTCGTTGACTTCATCAGCAGCGCGAGTATTATCTCCACCAAGGGTGGAAGGAGTCTCGCCTTCTTCTTCAGCACAGGTACAGATCCAGGATAGAGGCAAGAGGCCTATGCACGATGAGGGCCCATCAGGCGGTCGAGACACTGATTTCACATTCATCGATGTTGATGCGAGATCTCCTAGCTCGAAACTGAAAGAGATCATCCAGGAGCAAAAGGTCGAGAATGACACGCTGAAAGAGAAATTGCAGAGGGCCCAGTGGGTGATAAACTACCTGGAGCAGCGTAACAAACAGCTAGAGGATGAGCACACACTTTTAGAGCTACGGCGAATTCGTGAGGATCGACAATTGGC